>CAKAJE020002072.1:79540-139024 GCA_916610135.2 Macropis europaea
CCTACCCTAGAAGTTTAATAGTGCATTTTACTCGACATTTCATGCTCTTTAAGATGCCACCTAGCCCAATACGCTACCTGGAATAGGGGCGACGTAAATTGAGCAAATGTGATAAAATTTCGCTGAATTCTTATATTAACCATAGTATAAGATGACCTAATCGGGCCTCTGAGTGCCCTATCCGAGAAGTTTAGTAGTGCATTTTACTCGCCATTTCATGCGCTTTAAGATGCCGCCAAGTCCAATACGCTATCTGAAATTGGAGCTACGTAAATTGAACACACGTGATAGAATTACATAGAATTCTTATATTAACCATAATATAATACGATCTATTCGGGTCTCTGATAGCCCTACCATAGAAGATTAATAGTGCATTTTACCCGACATTTCATGCTCTTTATGATGCCGCCTAGTCCAATACGCTCTCTGCAATTGGAGCTACGTAAATTGAACAAGTGTGATAGATCTTCGCTGAATTCTTAAATTAAACATAATATAAAATGACCTGATCGGGTCTGTGTTTGCCCTACCCTAGAAGTTTAGTAGTGCATTTTACTCGACATTTCATGCGCTTTGAGGTGCCACCTAGCCCAATACGCTATCTGAAATAAGGGGCGACGTAAATTGAACAAATGTGATAGAATTACGCAGAATGCTTAAATTAACTATAATATAAGATGATCTAATCGGGTCTCTGATTGCCCTATCCTAGAAGTTTAGCAGTGCATTTTGCTCGACATTTCATGCGCTTTAAGATTCCGCTTAGCCCAATCCGCTATCTGAAATTGGAGCGTCGTAAATTGAACAAATGTGATAGAATTACACTGAATTCTTATATTAATCATAATATAAGATGATCTAATCGGGTCTCTGATTGCCCTATCGTAGAAGTTTAGTAGTCCATTTTAATCGTGATTTCATGCGCTTTAAGGTGTCATCTAGCCCACTGCACTATCTGAAATAGGAGCGACACAAATTGAACAAATGTGATAGAATTACGCAGAATTCTTACATTAACCATAATGTAGAATGATCTAATCGGGTCTTTGGTTGCCCTATCATATAAGGTTAGTAGTGCATTTTACTCGTAATTCCACGCGCTTTAAGATGCCGCGTAGCCCGATACGCTATCTGAAATAGGGGCAACGTAAATTTAGCAAATGTGATAAAATTTCGCTGAATTCTTATATTAACCAGAGTATAAGATGAGCTAATCGGGTCTCTGATTGCCCTATCCGAGAAGTTTAATAGTGCATTTTACTCGACATTTCTTGCGCTTTAAGATGCCACCTAGCGCAATACGCTATCTGAAATCGGGGCGACGTAAATTGAACAAATGTAATAGAATTACCCAGAATTCTTATATTAACCATAATATAATACGATCTATTCGGGTCTCTGATTGCCCTATCATAGAAGTTTAATAGAGCATTTTACTCGCCATTTCATGCGCTTAAAGGTGCCGCCTAGCCCAATACGGTATCTGAAATTGGATATACGTAAATTGAACAAGAGTGATAAAGTTTCGCTTAATTCTTCATTTAACAATAATATAAAATGATCTAATCGGGTCTCTGATTACCCTATCATAGAAGCTTAATAGTTCCTTTTTCTCGTCATTTCATGCGCTTTACGATGCCGCTTAGCCCAATATGCTATCTGAAATAGGAGCGACGTATATTGAACAAATGTGATAGAATTTCACTGAATTCTTATATTAACCATAATATAAAATGATCTAATCGGGTCTCTGTTTGCCCTGCCCTAGAAGTTTAATAGTGCATTTTACTCGACATATCATGCGCTTTAAGATGCCACCCAGCCTAATACAGCCTGAAATAGGGGCGACGTAAATTGATCAAATGTGATAAAATTACGCTGAATTCTTATATTAACCATATTATAAAATGATCTAATCGGGTCTCTGATTGCCCTATCATAGAAGTTTAATAGTGCATTTCACTTGTCATTTCATGCGCTTTAAGGTGCCGCCTAGCCCAGTACGCTATCTGAAATAGGACCGACGTAAATTGAACAAATGTGATAGAATTTTGCTGAATTCTTATATTAACCATAATATAATATGATCTATTCGGGTCTCTGATTGCCCTATCATAGAAGTTTAATAGTGCATTTCACTCGTCATTTCATGCGCTTTAAGGTGCCGTCTAGCCCAGTACGCTATCTCAAATAGGGGCGACGTAAATTGAGCAAACGTGATAAAATTACGCTGAATTCTTATATTAACCATAATATACTACGATCTATTCGGGTCTCTGATTGCCCTATCATAGAAGTTTAATAGTGCATTTTACTCGTCATTTCATGCGCTTTAAGGTGCCGCCTAGCCCAATATACTATCTGAAATAGGAGCGACATAAATTGAACAAATGAGATAGAATTACGCAGAATTCTTATATAAACCATAACAAAATACGAACTATTCGGGTCTCTGATTGCCCTACCATAGAAGTTTAATAGTGCATTCTACTCGCCATTTCATGCGCTTCAAGGTGCCGCTTAGGCCAATACGGTATCTGAAATAGGAGCGACGTAAATTGAACGAATGTGATAGAATTTCGCTGAATTCTTATATTAACCATAATGTAAAATGATCTAATCGGGTCACTGTTCGCCGTACCCTAGAAGTTTAATAGTGCATTTTACTCGCCATTTCATGCGCTATGAGATGCCGCTTTGCCCAATACGCTATCTGAAATAGGAGCGACGTAAATTAAACAAATGTGATAGAATTTCGCTGAATTCTTATATTAACCATAATGTAAAATGATCTAATCGGGTCTCTGTTTGCCCTACCCTAGAAGTTTAATAGTGCATTTTACTCGCCATTGCACGAGCTTTGAGATGCCGCTTGGCCCCATACGCTATCTGAAATAGGAGCGACGTAAATTGAACAAATGTGATAGAATTACGCTGAATTCTCTTATTAACCGCAATATAAAATGATCTAATCGGGTCTCTGATTGCCTTACCCTTGATGTTTGATAGTGCATTTTACTCGCCATTTCATGCGCTTTGATATGCCGCTTAGCGCAATACGCTACCTGAAATAGGAGCGACGTAAATTGAAGAAATGTGATAGAATTACGCTGAATTCTTATATTAACCGTAATATAAAATGATCTTATCGGGTCTCTGTTTGCCTTACCCTAGAAGTTTAATAGTGAGTTTTACTCGCCATTTCATGCGTTTTGAGATGCTGCTTAGCGCAATACGCTACCTGAAATAGGAGCGACGTAAATTGAACAAATGTGATAGAATTTCGCTGAATTCTTATATTAACCGTAATATAAAATGATCTTATCGGGTCTCTGTTTGCCTTACCCTAGAAGTTTAATAGTGCATTTTACTCGCCATTTCATGCGCTCTGAGATGCCGCTTAGCCCAATACGCTATCTGAAATAGGAGCGACGTAAATTGAACAAATGTGATAGAATTCCGCTGAATCCTTATATTAACCATAATGTAAAATGATCTAATCGGGTCTCTGTTCGCCCTACCCTAGAAGGTTAATATTGCATTGTACTCGCCATTTCATGCGCTGTGAGATGCCGCTTAGCCCAATACGCTATCTGAAATAGGAGCGACGTAAATTGAACAAATGTGATAGAATTTTGCTGAATTCTTATATTAACCGTAATATAAAATGATCTAATCCTGTCTCTGTTCGCCCTACCCTAGAAGTTTAATAGTGCATTTTACTCGCCATTTCATGCGCTTTGAGATGCCTCTTAGCCCAATACGCTATCTGAAATAGGAGCGATGTAAATTGAACAAATGTGATAGAATTTCGCTGAATTCTTATATTAACCATAATGTAAAATGATCTAATCGGGTCTCTGTTCGCCCTACCCTAGAAGGTTAATATTGCATTGTACTCGCCATTTCATGCGCTGTGAGATGCCGCTTAGCCCAATACGCTATCTGAAATAGGAGCGACGTAAATTGAACAAATGGCATAGAATTTCACTGAATTCTTATATTAACCAAAATATAAAATTATCTAATCGGGTCTCTGTTCGCGCTCCCCTAGAAGTTTAATAGTGCATTTCACTCGTCATTTCATGCGCTTTGAGATGCCGCTTAGCCCAATACGCTATCTGAAATAGGAGCGACGTAAATTGAACAAATGTGATAGAATTTCGCTGAATTCTTATATTAAACAAAGTATAAAGTGATCTAATTGGGTCTCTGTTCGCCCTACCCTAGAAGTTTAATAGTGCATTTTATTCGCCATTCCACGCGCTTTAAGATGCCGTCTGGCCCAGTCCGCTATCTGAAATAAGAGCGACGTAAATTGAACAAATGTGATAGAATTTCGCTGAATTCTTAAATTAACCATAATATAAAATGATCTAATCGGCTCTCTTCTCGCCCAACCCTAGAAGTTTAATAGTGCATTTTACTCGCCATTTCATGCGCTTTGAGATGCCGCTTAGCCCAATAGGCTATCTGAAATAGGAGCGACGTAAATTGATCGAATGTGATAGAATTTCGCTGATTCTTATATTAACCATAATGTAAAATGATTTAATCGGGTCTCTGTTCGCCCTACCCTGGATGCTTAATAGCGCATTTTACTGGCCATTCCAAGCGCTTTAAGGTGCCGCCTAGCCCAGTACGCTATCTGAAATAGGAGCGACGAAAATTCCACAAATGTGATAGAATTTTGCTGAATCCTTAAATTAACCAAAATATAAAATGATCTAATCGGGTCTCTGTTTGGCCTACCCTAGAAGTTTAATAGTGCATTTTACTCGCCATTTCATGCGCTTTGAGATGCCGCTTAGCCCAATACGCTATCTGAAAAAGGAGCGACGCAAATTGAACAAATGTGATAGAATTTCGCTGAATTCTTATATTAACAATAATGTAAAATGATCTAATCGGGTCTCTGTTTGCCCTACCCTAGAAGTTTAATCGTGCATTTTACTCGTCACTTCATGCGCTTTGAGATGCCGCATAGCCCAATACGCTATCTGAAATAGGAGCGACGTAAATTGAACAAATGGCATAGAATTTCACTGAATTCTTATATTAACCAAAATATAAAATTATCTAATCGGGTCTCTGTTCGCGCTACCCTAGAAGTTTAATAGTGCATTTTACTCGCCATTTCATGCGCTCTGAGATGCCGCTTAGCCCAATACGCTATCTGAAATAGGAGCGACGTAAATTGAACAAATGTGATACAATTACCCTGAATTCTTATATTAACCGTAATATAAAATGATATAATCGGCTCTCTGTTTGCCTTACCCTAGATGTTTAATAGTGCATTTTACTCGCCATTTCATGCGGTTTGAGATGCCGCTTAGCCCAATACGCTATCTGAAATAGGAGCGACGTAAATTGAACAAATGTGATAGAATTTCGCTGAATTCTTATATTAACCATAATGTAAAATGATCTATTCGGCTCTCTGTTCGCCCTACCCTAGTAGTTTGATCGTGCATTTTACTCGCCATTTCATGCGCTTTGAGATGCCGCTTAGCCCAATACGCTATCTGAATAGGAACGACGTAACCTGAACAAATGTGACAGAATTACGCTGAATTCTTATATTAACCGTAATATAAAAGGATCTAATCGGGTCTCTGTTTGCCTTACCATAGAAGTGTAATGGTGCATTTTGCTCGCCATTTCATGCGCTTTGAGATGCCACTTAGCCCAATACGCTATCTGAAATAGGAGCGACGTAAATAGATCAAATGTGATAGAATTTCGCTGAATTCTTAGATTAACCATAATATAAAATGATCTAATCGGGTCTCTGTTGGCCCTACCCTAGAAGTTTAATAGTGCATTTTACTCGCCAGTTCATGCGCTTTGAGATGCCGGTTAGCACAATACGCTATCTGAAATAGGAGCGACTTAAATTGAACAAACGTGATAGAATTTCGCTGAATTCTTATATTAACCACAATGTAAAATGATCTAATCGGGTCTCTGTTCGCACTACCCTAGAAGTTTAATAGTGCATTTCACTCGTCATTTCATGCGCTTTGAGGTGCCGCTTAGCCCAATACGCTATCTGAAATAGGAGCGACGTAAATTGAACAAATGTGATAGAATTTCGCTGAATTCTTATATTAAACAAAGTATAAAGTGATCTAATTGGGTCTCTGATTGCCCTATCATAGAAGTTTAATAGTGCATTTTATTCGCCATTCCACGCGCTTTAAGATGCCGTCTGGCCCAGTACGCTATCTGAAATAAGAGCGACGTAAATTGAACAAATGTGATAGAATTACGCTGATTTCTTATATTAACCATAATATAAAATGATCTAATCGCGTCTCTGTTTGCCTTACCCTAGAAGTTTAATAGCGCATTTTACTCGCCATTTCATGCGCTTTGAGATGCCGCTTAGCCCAGTAGGCTATCTGAAATAGGAGCGACGTAAATTTAACAAATGTGATAGAATTTCGCTGAATTCTTAAATTAACCATAATATAAAATGATCTAATCGGCTCTCTGCTCGCCCAACCCTAGAAGTTTGATAGTGCATTTTACTCGCCATTTCATGCGCTTTGAGATGCCGCTTAACCCAATACGCTATCTGAAATAGGAGCGTCGTAAATTGAACAAATGTGATAGAATTACGCTGAATTCTTATATTAACCGTAATATAAAGTGATCCAATCGGGTCTCTGTTTGCCTTACCCTAGAAGTTTAATAGTACATTTTACTCGCCATTTCATGCGCTTTGAGATGCCGCTTAGCCCAATAGGCTATCTGAAATAGGAGCGACGTAAACTGATCGAATGTGATAGAATTTCGCTGATTCTTATATTAACCATAATGTAACATGATTTAATCGGGTCTCTGTTCGCCCTACCCTGGACGTTTAATAGCGCATTTTACTGGCCATTCCAAGCGCTTCAAGATGCCGCCTAGCCCAGTACGCTATCTGAAATAGGAGTGACGAAAATTGCACAAATGTGATAGAATTTCGCTGAATTCTTAAATTAACCATAATATAAAATGATCTTATCGGGACTCTGTTTGCCCTACCCTAGAAGTTTAATAGTGCATTTTACTCGCCATTTCATGCGCTTTGAGATGCCGCGTAGCCCAATACGCTATCTGAAATACGAGCGACGTAAGAGGAACAAATGTGATAGAATTTCGCTGAATTCTTTTATTAACCATAATGTAAAATGATCTAATCGGGTCTCTGGTCGCCCTAGCCTAGAAGTTTAATAGTGCATTTCACTCGTCATTTCATGCGCTTTGAGATACCGCTAAGCCCAATAAGCTGTCTGTAATAGGAGCGACGTAAATTTAACAAATGTGATAGCATTACGCTGAATTCTTATATTAACCAAAATATTAAATGATCTAATCGGGTCTCTGATTGCCCTATCATAGAAGTTTAATAGTGCATTTTACTCGCCTTTCCACGCGCTTTAAGATGCCGCCTAGCACAGTACGCTATCTGAAATAGGAGCGACGTAAATTGAACAAATGTGATAGAATTTCGCTGAATTCTTAAATTAACCATAATATAAAATCATTTAATCGGGTCTTTGTTTGCCCTACCCTAGAAGTTTAATAGTGCATTATACTCGCCATTTCATGAGCTTTGAGATGCCGCTTAGCCCAATACGCTATCTGAAATAGTAGCGACGTAAATTGAACAAATGTGATAGAATTTCGCTGAATTCTTAAATTAACCATAATATAAAATGATTTAATCGGGTCTTTGTTTGCCCTACCCTCGAAGTTTAATAGTGCATTTTACTCGCCATTTCATGCGCCTTCAGATGCCGCTTAGCCCAATACGCTATCTGAAATAGGAGCGACGTAAATTGAACAAATGTGATAGAATTTCCCTCAATTCTTATATTAACCAAAATATAAAATGATCGAATCAGGTCTCTGATTGCCCTATCATGGAAGTTTAATAGTGCATTGTACTCGCCATTCCACGCGCTTTCAGATTCCGCCTAGCCCAGTACGCTATCTGAAATAGGAGCGACGTAAATTGAACAAATGTGAGAGAATTTCCCTGAAATCTTATATTAAACAAAATATAAAATGATCTAATCGGGTCTCTGATTGCCCTATCATAGAAGTTTAATAGTGCATTTTACTCGCCATTCCACGCGCTTTAAGATGCCGCCTAGCCCAGTACGCTATCTGAAATAGGAGCGACGTAAATTGAACAAATGTGATAGAATTTCCCTCAATTCTTATATTAACCAAAATATAAAATGATCGAATCAGGTCTCTGATTGCCCTATCATGGAAGTTTAATAGTGCATTGTACTCGCCATTCCACGCGCTTTCAGATTCCGCCTAGCCCAGTACGCTATCTGAAATAGGAGCGACGTAAATTGAACAAATGTGATAGAATTTCCCTGGAATCTTATATTAAACAAAATATAAAATGATCTAATCGGGTCTCTGATTGCCCTAGCATAGAAGCTTAATAGTGCATTTTACTCGCCATTCCGCGCGCTTTAGGATGCCGCCTAGCCCAGTACGCTATCTGGAAGAGGAGCGACGTAAATTGAACAAATGTGTTAGAATTTTGCTGAATTCTTAAATCAACCATAATATAAAATGATCTAATCGGGTCTCTGTTTGCCCTACCCTAGAAGTTTAATAGTGCATTTCACTCGTCACTTCATGCGCTTTGAGCTGCCGCTAAGCACAATAAGCTATCTGTAATAGGAGCGACGTAAATTGAGCAAATGTGATAGAATTTCGCTGAATTCTTTAATTAACCAAAATGTAAAATGATCTAATCGGGTCTCTGTTTGCCCTACCCTAGAAGGTTAATAGTGCATTTTACTCGCCATTTCATGCGCTTTCAGATGCCGCTTAGCCCAATACGCTATCTTTAATAGAAGCGACGTAAATTGAACAAATGTGATAGAATTTCGCTGAATTCTTACATTAACCATAATATAAAATGACCTAATCGGGTCTCTATTTGCCCTACCCTAGAAGTTTAATAGTGCATTTCACTTGTCATTTCATGCGCTTCGAGATGCCGCTAAGACCAATAAGCTATCTGAAATAGGAGCGACGTAAATTGAAGAAATGAGAAAGAATTATGCTGAATTCTTAAATTGACCGTAATATAAAATGATCTAATCGGGTCTCTGTTTGCCCTACCCTAGAAGTTTAATATTTCATTTCACTCGCCATTTCATGCGCTTTGAGGTGCCGCTTAGCCCAATATGCTATCTGTAATAGGAGCGACGTAAATTGAACAAATGTGATAGAATTTCCCTGAAATCTTATATAAAACAAAATATAAAATGATCTAATCGGGTCTCTGATTGCCCTATCATGGAAGATTAGTAGTGCATTTTACTCACCCTTCCACGCGCTTTAAGATGCCGCCTAGCCCAGTACGCTATCTGAAATAGGAGCGACGTAAATTGAACAAATGTGATAGAATTTTGCCGAATTCTTAAATTAACCATAACATAAAATGATCTAATCGGGTCTCTGTTTGCCCTACCCTTGAAGTTTAATAGTGCATTTTACTCGCCATTCCACGCGCTTTATGATGCAGCCTAGCCCAGTACGCTATCTGAAATAGGAGCGACGTAAATTGAACAAATGTGTTAGAATTTCACTGAATTCTTATATTAACCAAAATATGAAATGATCTAATCGGGTCTCTGATACCCCTATCATAGAAGTTTAATAGTGCATTTTACTCGCCATTCCACGCGCTTTAAGATGCCGCCTAGCCCAGTACGCTATCTGAAAGAGGAGCGACGTAAGTTGAACAAATGTGATAGAATTACGCTGAATTCTTATATTAACCGTAATATAAAATGATCTAATCGGGTCTCTGTTTGCCTTATTCTAGAAGTTTAATAGTGCATTATACTCGCCATTTCATGAGCTTTGAGATGCCGCTTAGCCCAATACGCTATCTGAAATAGTAGCGACGTAAATTGAACAAATGTGATAGAATTTCGCTGAATTCTTAAATTAACCATAATATAAAATGATTTAATCGGGTCTTTGTTTGCCCTACCCTCGAAGTTTAATAGTGCATTTTACTCGCCATTTCATGCGCTTTCAGATGCCGCTAAGCCCAATAAGCTATCTGAAATAGGAGCGACGTAAATTGAACAAATGTGAGAGAATTTCCCTGAAATCTTATATTAAACAAAATATAAAATGATCTAATCGGGTCTCTGATTGCCCTATCATAGAAGTTTAATAGTGCATTTTACTCGCCATTCCACGCGCTTTAAGATGCCGCCTAGCCCAGTACGCTATCTGAAATAGGAGCGACGTAAATTGAACAAATGTGATAGAATTTCCCTCAATTCTTATATTAACCAAAATATAAAATGATCGAATCAGGTCTCTGATTGCCCTATCATAGAAGTTTAATAGTGCATTGTACTCGCCATTCCACGCGCTTTCAGATTCCGCCTAGCCCAGTACGCTATCTGAAATAGGAGCGACGTAAATTGAACAAATGTGATAGAATTTGGCTGAATTCTTATATTAACCAAAATATAAAATGATCTAATCGGGTCTCTGATTGCCCTATCACAGAAGTTTTATAGTTCATTTTACTCGCCATTCCACGCGCTTTAAGATGCCGCCTAGCCTAGTACGACATCTGGCATAGGAACGGCGTAAATTGAACAAATGTTATAGAATTTTGCTGAATTCTTAAATTAACCATAATATAAAATGATCTAATCGGGTCTCTGTTTGCCCTACCCTAGAAGTTTAATAGTGCATTTTACTCGACATTTCTTGCGCTTTGAGATGCCGCTTAGCCCAATACGCTATCTGAAATATCAGCGACGTAAATTGAACAAATGTGAGAGAATTTCGCTGAATTCTTATATTAACCAAAATATAAAATGATCTAATCGGGTCTCTGATTGCCCTATCATAGAAGTTTAGTAGTGCATTTTACTCGCCCTTCCACGCGCATTGAGATGCCGCCTAGCCCAGTACGCTATCTGAAATAGGAGCGACGTAAATTGAACAAATGTGATAGAATTTCCCTGAAATCTTATATTAAACAAAATATAAAATGATCTAATCGGGTCTCTGATTGCCCTAGCATAGAAGTTTAATAGTGCATTTTACTCGCCATTCCGCGCGCTTTAGGATGCCGCCTAGCCCAGTACGCTATCTGGAATAGGAGCGACGTAAATTGAACAAATGTGATAGAATTTTGCTGAATTCTTTAATTAACCAAAATGTAAAATGATCTAATCGGGTCTCTGTTCGCCCTCGCCTAGAAGGTTAATAGTGCATTTTATTCGCCATTTCATGCGCTTTGAGATGCCGCTTAGCCCAATACGCTATCTGAAATAGCAGCGACGTAAATTAAACAAATGTGATAGAATGTCCCTGAAATCTTATGTTAAACAAAATGTAAAATGATCTAATCGGGTCTCTGATTGCCCTATCATGGAAGATTAGTAGTGCATTTTACTCACCCTTCCACGCGCTTTAAGATGCCGCCTAGCCCAGTACGCTATCTGAAATAGGAGCGACGTAAATTTAACAAATGTGATAGAATTTTGCTTAATTCTTAAATTAACCATAATATAAAATGATCTAATCGGGTCTCTGTTTGCACTACCCTAGAACTTTAATAGTGCATTTTACTCGCCATTTCATGCGCCTTCAGATGCCGCTTAGCCCAATACGCTATCTGAAATAGGAGCGACGTAAATTGAACAAATGTAATCGAATTTCGCTGAATTCTTAGATTAACCATAATATAAAATGAGCTAATCGGGTCTCTGTTTGCCCTACCCTAGAAGTTTAATAGTGCATTTCACTCGTCACTTCATGCGCTTTGAGATGCCGCTAAGCCCAATAAGCTATCTGAAATAGGAGCGACGTAAATTGAAGAAATGAGAAAGAATTATGCTGAATTCTTAAATTGACCATAATAAAAAATGATCTAATCGGGTCTCTGTTTGCCCTACCCTCGAAGTTTAATATTGCATTTCTCTCGCCATATCATGCGCTTTGAGGTGCCGCTTAGCCCAATATGCTATCTGAAATAGGAGCGACGTAAATTGAACAAATGTGATAGAATTTTGCAGAATTCTTAAATGAACCATAATATAAAATGATCTAATCGGGTCTCTGTTTGCCCTACCATAGAAGTTTAATAGTGCATTTTACTCGCCATTTCATGCGCTTTGTGATGCCGCTTAGCCCAATACGCTATCTGAAATAGGAGCGACGTAAATTGAACAAATGTGATAGAATTTCGCTGAATTCTTAAATTAACCATAATATAAAATGATTTTATCGGGACTCTGTTTGCCCTACCCTAGAAGTTTAATAGTGCATTTTACTCGCCATTTCATGCGCTTTGAGATGCCGCGTAGCCCAATACGCTATCTGAAATACGAGCGACGTAAGAGGAACAAATGTGATAGAATTTCGCTGAATTCTTTTATTAACCATACGGTAAAATGATCTAATCGGGTCTCTGTTCGCCCTAGCCTAGAAGTTGAATAGTGCATTTCACTCGTCATTTCATGCGCTTTGAGATGCCGCTAAGCCCAATAAGCTGTCTGTAATAGGAGCGACGTAAATTTAACAAATGTGATAGCATTACGCTGAATTCTTATATTAACCAAAATATTAAATGATCTAATCGGGTCTCTGATTGCCCTATCATAGAAGTTTAATAGTGCATTTCACTCGCCTTTCCACGCGCTTTAAGATGCCGCCTAGCACAGTACGCTATCTGAAATAGGAGCGACGTAAATTGAACAAATGTGATAGAATTTCGCTGAATTCTTAAATTAACCTTAATATAAAATCATTTAATCGGGTCTTTGTTTGCCCTACCCTAGAAGTTTAATAGTGCATTTTACTCGCCATTTCATGCGCTTTCAGATGCCGCTAAGCCCAATAAGCTATCTGATATAGGAGCGACGTAAATTGAACAAATGTGACAGAATTTCCCTGAAATTTTATATTAAACAAAATATAAAATGATCTAATCGGGTCTCTGATTGCCCCATCATAGAAGTTTAATAGTGCATTTTACTCGCCGTTCCACGCGCTTTAAGATGCCGCCTAGCCCAGTACGCTATCTGAAATAGGAACGACGTAAATTGAACAAATGTGATAGAATTACGCTGCATTCTTATATTAACCGTAATATAAAATGATCTAATCGGGTCTCTGTTTGCCTTATTCTAGAAGTTTAATAGTGCATTATACTCGCCATTTCATGCGCTTTGAGATGCCACTTAGCCCAATACGCTATCTGCAATAGGAGCGAAGTAAGTTGAACAAATGTGATAGAATTTCGCTGAATCCTTTTATTAAGCATAATGTAAAATGATCTAATCGGGTCTCTGTTCGCCCTAGCCTAGAAGTTTAATAGCTCATTTTATTCCCCATTTCATGCGCTTTGAGATGCCGCTTAGCCCAATACGCTATCTGAAATAGGAGCGACGTAAATTGAACAAATGTGCTAGAATTTCCCTGAATTCTTATATTAACCTTAATGTAAAATGATCTAATGGGGTCTTTCTTCGACCAACCCTAGAAGTTTAATAGTGCATTTCACTCGTCACTTCATGCGCTTTGAGATGCCGCTAAGCACAATAAGCTATCTGTAATAGGAGCGACGTAAATTGAACAAATGTGATAGAATTTCGCTGAATTCTTATATTAACCAAAATATAAAATGACCTAATCGGGTCTCTGATTGCCCTATCATAGTAGTTTAGTAGTGCATTTTACTCGCCATTCCACGCGCTTTAAGATGCAGCCTAGCCCAGTACGCTATCTGAAATAGCAGCGACGTAAGTTGAACAAATGTGATAGAATTACGCTGAATTCTTATATTAACCGTAATATAAAATGATCTAATCGGGTCTCTGATTGCCCTATCATAGAAGTTTAATAGTGCATTTTACTCGGCTTTCCACGCGCTTTAAGATGCCGCCTAGCCCAGTACGCTATCTGAAATAGGAGCGACGTAAATTGAACAAATGTGATAGAATTTCCCTGAAATCTCATATTAAACAAAATATAAAATGATCTAATCGGGTCTCTGATTGCCCTAGCATAGAAGTTTAATAGTGCATTTTACTCGCCATTTCATGCGCTTTGAGATGCCGCTTAGCCCAATACGGTATCTGAAATAGGAGCGACGTAAATTGAACAAATGTGATAGAATTTTCCTGAGTTCTTAAATTAACCATAATATAAAATGATCTAATCGGGTGTCTGTTTGCCCTACCCTAGAAGTTTAATAGTGCATTTCACTCGTCACTTCATGCGCTTTGAGATGCCGCTAAGCACAATAAGCTATCTGTAATAGGAGCGACGTAAATTGAGCAAATGTGATAGAATTTCGCTGAATTCTTTTATTAACCAAAATGTAAAATGATCTAATCGGGTCTCTGTTCGCCCTCGCCTAGAAGTTTAATAGTGCATTTTATTCGCCATTTCATGCGCTTTGAGATGCCGCTTAGCCCAATACGCTATCTGAAATAGCAGCGACGTAAATTAAACAAATGTGATAGAATGTCCCTGAAATCTTATGTTAAACAAAATGTCAAATGATCTAATCGGGTCTCTGATTGCCCTATCATGGAAGATTAGTAGTGCATTTTACTCACCCTTCCACGCGCTTTAAGAAGCCGCCTAGCCCAGTACGCTATCTGAAATAGGAGCGACGTAAATTGAACAAATGTGATAGAATTTTGCTGAATTCTTAAATTAACCATAATATAAAATGATCTTATCGGGACTCTGTTTGCCCTACCCTAGAAGTTTAATAGTGCATTTTACTCGCCATTTCATGCGCTTTGAGATGCCGCGTAGCCCAATACGCTATCTGAAATACGAGCGACGTAAGAGGAACAAATGTGATAGAATTTCGCTGAATTCTTTTATTAACCATACGGTAAAATGATCTAATCGGGTCTCTGTTCGCCCTAGCCTAGAAGTTTAATAGTGCATTTCACTCGTCATTTCATGCGCTTTGAGATGCCGCTAAGCCCAATAAGCTGTCTGTAATAGGAGCGACGTAAATTTAACAAATGTGATAGCATTACGCTGAATTCTTATATTAACCAAAATATTAAATGATCTAATCGGGTCTCTGATTGCCCTATCATAGAAGTTTAATAGTGCATTTTACTCGCCTTTCCACGCGCTTTAAGATGCCGCCTAGCACAGTACGCTATCTGAAATAGGAGCGACGTAAATTGAACAAATGTGATAGAATTTCGCTGAATTCTTAAATTAACCATAATATAAAATCATTTAGTCGGGTCTTTGTTTGCCCTACCCTAGAAGTTTAATAGTGCATTTTACTCGCCATTTCATGCGCTTTGAGATGCCGCTTAGCCCAATACGCTATCTGAAATACCAGCGACGTAAATTAAACAAATGTGATAGAATGTCCCTGAAATCTTATGTTAAACAAAATGAAAATGATCTAATCGGGTCTCTGATTGCCCTATCATGGAAGATTAGTAGTGCATTTTACACACCCTTCCACGCGCTTTAAGATGCCGCCTAGCCCAGTACGCTATCTGAAATAGGAGCGACGTAAATTTAACAAATGTGATAGAATTTTGCTTAATTCTTAAATTAACCATAATATAAAATGATCTAATCGGGTCTCTGTTTGCCCTACCCTAGAACTTTAATAGTGCATTTTACTCGCCATTTCATGCGCCTTCAGATGCCGCTTAGCCCAATACGCTATCTGAAATAGGAGCGACGTAAATTGAACAAATGTAATCGAATTTCGCTGAATTCTTAGATTAACCATAATATAAAATGAGCTAATCGGGTCTCTGTTTGCCCTACCCTAGAAGTTTAATAGTGCATTTCACTCGTCACTTCATGCGCTTTGAGATGCCGCTAAGCCCAATAAGCTATCTGAAATAGGAGCGACGTAAATTGAAGAAATGAGAAAGAATTATGCTGAATTCTTAAATTGACCATAATAAAATATGATCTAATCGGGTCTCTGTTTGCCCTACCCTCGAAGTTTAATATTGCATTTCACTCGCCATATCATGCGCTTTGAGGTGCCGCTTAGCCCAATATGCTATCTGAAATAGGAGCGACGTAAATTGAACAAATGTGATAGAATTTTGCAGAATTCTTAAATGAACCATAATATAAAATGATCTAATCGGGTCTCTGTTTGCCCTACCATAGAAGTTTAATGGTGCATTTTACTCGCCATTCCACGCGCTTTAAGTTGCCGCCTAGCCCAGTACGCTATCTGAAATAGGAGCTACGTAAGTTGAACAAATGTGACAGAATTACGCTGAATTCTTATAGTTGCCGTAATATAAAATGATCTTATCGCGTCTCTGTTTGCCCTACCCTAGAAGTTTAATAGTGCATTTTACTCGCCATTTCATGCGCTTTGTGATGCCGCTTAGCCCAATACGCTATCTGAAATAGGAGCGACGTAAATTGAACAAATGTGATAGAATTTCGCTGAATTCTTAAATTAACCATAATATAAAATGATCTTATCGGGACTCTGTTTGCCCTACCCTAGAAGTTTAGTAGTGCATTTTACTCGCCATTTCATGCGCTTTGAGATGCCGCGTAGCCCAATACGCTATCTGAAATACGAGCGACGTAAGAGGAACAAATGTGATAGAATTTCGCTGAATTCTTTTATTAACCATAATGTAAAATGATCTAATCGGGTCTCTGTTCGCCCTAGCCTAGAAGTTTAATAGTGCATTTCACTCGTCATTTCATGCGCTTTGAGATGCCGCTAAGCCCAATAAGCTGTCTGTAATAGGAGCGACGTAAATTTAACAAATGTGATAGCATTACGCTGAATTCTTATATTAACCAAAATATTAAATGATCTAATCGGGTCTCTGATTGCCCTATCATAGAAGTTTAATAGTGCATTTTACTCGCCTTTCCACGCGCTTTAAGATGCCGCCTAGCACAGTACGCTATCTGAAATAGGAGCGACGTAAATTGAACAAATGTGATAGAATTTCGCTGAATTCTTAAATGAACCATAATATAAAATCATTTAATCGGGTCTTTGTTTGCCCTACCCTAGAAGTTTAATAGTGCATTTTACTCGCCATTTCATGCGCTTTCAGATGCCGCTAAGCCCAATAAGCTATCTGACATAGGAGCGACGTAAATTGAACAAATGTGACAGAATTTCCCTGAAATTTTATATTCAACAAAATATAAAATGATCTAATCGGGTCTCTGATTGCCCCATCATAGAAGTTTAATAGTGCATTTTACTCGCCTTTCCACGCGCTTTAAGATGCCGCCTAGCCCAGTACGCTATCTGAAACAGGAACGACGTAAATTGAACAAATGTGATAGAATTACGCTGCATTCTTATATTAACCGTAATATAAAATGATCTAATCGGGTCTCTGTTTGCCTTATTCTAGAAGTTTAATAGTGCATTATACTCGCCATTTCATGCGCTTTGAGATGCCACTTAGCCCAATACGCTATCTGCAATAGGAGCGAAGTATGTTGAACAAATGTGATAGAATTTCGCTGAATCCTTTTATTAACCATAATGTAAAATGATCTAATCGGGTCTCTGTTCGCCCTAGCCTAGAAGTTTAATAGCTCATTTTATTCGCCATTTCATGCGCTTTGAGATGCCGCTTAGCCCAATACGCTATCTGAAATAGGAGCGACGTAAATTGAACAAATGTGATAGAATTTCGCTGAATTCTTATATGAACCTTAATGTAAAATGATCAAATCGGGTCTCTGTTCGCCCTACCATAGAAGTCTAATAGTGCATTTCACTCGTCATTTCATGCGCTTTGAGATGCCGCTTAGATCAATACGCTATCTGAAATAGGAGCGACGTAAATTGTACAAATGTGATAGAATTTCGCTGAAATCTTTTATTAACCATAATGTAAAATGATTTAATCAGCTCTCTGTTCGCCCTAGCCTAGAAGTTTAATAGTGCATTTTATTCGACATTCCATGCGCTTTGAGATTCCGCTTAGCCCAATACGCTATCTGAAATAGGAGCGACGTAAATTGAACAAATGTGATAGAATTTCGCTGAATTCTTATATTAACCAAAATACAAAATGATCTAATCGGGTCTCTGATTGCCCTATCATAGAAGTATAATAGTGCATTTTACTCGCCATTCCACGCGCTTTAAGATGCCGCCTAGCCCAGGACGCTATCTGAAATAGGAGCCACGTAAGTTGAACAAATGTGACAGAGTTACGCTGAATTCTTATATTATCCGCAATATAAAATGATCTAATCGGGTCTCTGTTTGCCTTATCCTAGAAGTTTAATAGTGCATTTTACTCGCCATTTCATGCGCTTTGAGATGCCGCTTAGCCCAGTACGCTATCTGAAATAGGAGCGACGTAAATTGAACAAATGTGATAGAATTTCGCTGAATTCTTATATTAACCAAAATATAAAATGATCTAATCGGGGCTCTGATAGCCCTATCATAGAAGTTTAATAGTGCATTTTACTCGCCATTCCACGCGCTTTAAGATGCCGCCTAGCCCAGTACGCTATCTGAAAGAGGAGCGACGTAAGTTGAACAAATGTGATAGAATTACGCTGAATTCTTATATTAACCGTAATATAAAATGATCTATTCGGGTTTCTGTTCGCCCTACCCCAGAAGTTTAATAGAGCATTTCACTCGTCATTTCATGCGCTTTGAGTTGCCGCTTAGCCCAATACGCTATCTGAAATAGGAGCGACGTAAATTGAACAATTGTGATAGAATTTCGCTGAATTTTTATATTAACCAAAATATAAAATGATCTAATCGGGTCTCTGATTGCCCTATCATAGAAGTTTAATATTGCACTTTACTCGCCATTCCACGCGCTTTAAGATGTCGCCTCGCTCAGTACGCTATCTGAAATAGGAGCGACGAAAGTTGAACAAATGTGATAGAATTACGCTGCATTCTTATATTAACCGTAATATAAAATGATCTAATCGGGTCTCTGTTTGCCTTATCCTAGAAGTTTAATAGGGCATTTTACTCGCCATTTCATGCGCTTTGAGATGCCGCTTAGCCCAATACGCTATCTGGAATAGGAGCGACGTAAATTGAACAAATGTGATAGAATTTCCGTGAATTCTTATATTAACCGCAATATAAAATGATCTATTCGGGTTTCTGTTCGCCCTACCCCAGAAGTTTAATAGAGCATTTCACTCGTCAATCCATGCGCTTTGAGATGCCGCTTAGCCCAATACGCTATCTGAAATAGGAGCGACGTAAATTGAACAAATGTGATAGAATTTCGCTGAATTCTTATATTAACCAAAATACAAAATGATCTAATCGGGTCTCTGATTGCCCTATCATAGAAGTTTAATAGTGCATTTTACTCGCCATTCTACGCGCTTTAAGATGCCGCCTAGCCCAGTACGCTATCTGAAACAGGAGCTACGTAAGTTGAACAAATGTGACAGAATTACGCTGAATTCTTATATTAACCTTAATGTAAAATGATCTAATCTGGTCTCTGTTCGCCCTACCCTAGAAGTTTAATAGTGCATTTCACTCGTCATTTCATGCGCTTTGAGATGCCGCTTAGCCCAATAAGCTATCTGAAATAGGAGCGACGTAAATTGAACAAATGTGATAGAATTTCGCTGAATTCTTATATTAACCAAAATATAAAATGATCTAATCGGGTCTCTGATTGCCCTATCATAGAAGTTTAATAGTGCATTTTACTCGCCATTCCACGCGCTTTAAGATACCGCCTAGCCCAGGACGCTATCTGAAATAGGAGCCACGTAAGTTGAACAAATGTGACAGAGTTACGCTGAATTCTTATATTAACCGCAATATAAAATGATCTAATCGGGTCTCTGTTTGCCTTATCCTAGAAGTTTAATAGTGCATTTTACTCGTCATTTCATGCGCTTTGAGATGCCGCTTAGCCCAGTACGCTATCTGAAATAGGACCGACGTAAATGGAACAAATGTGATAGAATTTCCCTGAATTCTTATATTAACCTTAATGTAAAATGATCTAATCGGGTCTCTGTTCGCCCTACCATCGAAGTCTAATAGTGCATTTCACTCGTCATTTCATGCGCTTTGAGATGCCGCTTAGCCCATTACGCTATCTGAAATAGGAGCGACGTAAATTGAACAAATGTGATAGAATTTCGCTGAATTCTTATATTAACCAAAATACAAAATGATCTAATCGGGTCTCTGATTGCCCTATCATAGAAGTTTAATAGTGCATTTTACTCGCCATTTCATGCGCTTTGGGATGCCGCTTAGCCCAGTACGCTATCTGAAATATGAGCTACGTAAGTTGAACAAATGTGACAGAATTACGCTGAATACTTATATTAACCTTAATGTAAAATGATCTAATCTGGTCTCTGTTCGCCCTACCCTAGAAGTTTAATAGTGCATTTCACTCGTCATTTCATGCGCTTTGAGATGCCGCTTAGCCCAATAAGCTATCTGAAATAGGAGCGACGTAAATTGAACAAATGTGATAGAATTTCGCTGAATTCTTATATTAACCAAAATATAAAATGATCTAATCGGGTCTCTGATTGCCCTATCATAGAAGTTTAATAGTGAATTTTACTCGCCATTCCACGCGCTTTAAGATGCCGCTTAGCCCAATACGCTATCTGCAATTGGAGCGACGTAAATTGAACAAATGTGATAGAATTTCGCTGAATTCTTAAATTAACCATAATATAAAATGATCTAATCGGGTCTCTGTTTGCCCTACCCTAGAAGTTTAATAGTGCATTTTACTCGCCATTTCATGCGCTGTGAGATGCAGCTCAGCCCAATACGCTATCTGAAATAGGAGCGACGTAAATTGAACAAATGTGATAGAATTTCGCTGAATTATTATATTAACCAAAATATAAAATAATCTAATCGGGTCTCTGATTTCCCTATCATAGAAGTTTAACAGTGCATTTGACTCGCCATTTCATGCGCTTTGAGATGCCGCTTAGCCCAATGCGCTATCTGAAATAGGGGCGACGCAAATTGAACAAATGTGATAGAATTACTCTGAATTCTTATATTAACCGTAATATAAAATGATCTAATCGGGTCTCTGTTTGCCCTACCCTAGAAGTTTAATAGAACATCTTACTCGCCATTTCTTGCGCTTTGAGATGCCGCTTAGCCCAATACGCTATCTGAAATATCAGCGACGTAAATTGAACAAATGTGATAGAATTTCGCTGAATTCTTATATTAACCAAAATATAAAATGATCTAATCGGGTCTCTGATTGCCCTATCATAGAAGTTTGATAGTGTATTTTACTCGACATTCCACGCGCTTTAAGTTGCCGCCTGGCCCAGTACGCTATCTGAAATAGGAGCTACGTAAGTTGAACAAATGTGACAGAATTACGCTGAATTCTTAAATTAACCATAATATAAAATGATCTAATGGGGTCTCTGATTGCCCTACCCTAGAAGATTAATAGTGCATTTCACTCGCCATTTCATGCGCTTTGATATGCCGCTTAGCCCAATACGCTATCTGACATAGGAGCGACGTAAATTGAACAAATGTGATACAATTTCGCTGAATTCTTAAATTAACCATAATATAAAATGATCTAATGGGGTCTCTGATTGCCCTATCATAGACGTTTAGTAGTGCATTTTACTCGCCCTTCCACGCGCTTTGAGATACCGCCCTGCCCAGTACGCTATCTGAAATAGGAGCGACGTAAGTTGAACAAATGTGATAGAATTACGCTGAATTCTTAAATTAACCATAATATAAAATGATCTAATCGGGTCTCTGTTTGCCCTACCCTAGAAGTTTAACAGTGCATTTTACTCGCCATTTCATGTGCTTTGAGATGCCGCTTAGCCCAATACGCTATCTGAAATAGGAGCGACGTAAATTGAACAAATGTGATAGAATTTCGCAGAATTCTTAAATTAACCATAATATAAAATGATCTAATGGGGTCTCTGTTTGCCCTACCCTAGAAGTTTAATAGTGCATTTGACTCGTCATTTCATGTGCTTTGAGATGCCGCTTAGCCCAATACGCTATCTGAAATAGGAGCGACGTAAATTGAACAAATGTGATAGAATTTCGCTGAATTCTTATATTAACCAAAATATAAAATGATCTAATCGGGTCTCTGTTTGCCCTACCCTAGAAGTTTAATAGTGCATTTGACTCGTCATTTCATGCGCTTTGAGATGCCGCTTAGCCCAATACGCTATCTGAAATAGGAGCGATGTAAATTGATCAAATGTGATAGAATTTCGCTGAATTCTTTTATTAACCATAACGTAAAATGATCTAATCGGGTCTCTGTTCGCCCTACCCTAGAAGTTTAATAGTGCATTTCACTCGTCATTTCATGCGCTTTGCGATGCCGCTTAGCCCAATAAGTTATCTGAAATAGGAGCGACGCAAATTGAACAAATGTGATAGAATTTCGCTGAATTCTTATATTAACCAAAATATAAAATGATCTAATCGGGTCTCTGATTGCCCTATCATAGAAGTTTAATAGTGCATTTTACTCGCCATTCCACGCGCTTTAAGTTGCCGCGTAGCCCAGTACGCTATCTGAAATAGGAGCTACGTAAGTTGAACAAATGTGATAGAATTTTGCTGAATTCTTAAATTAACCATAATATAAAATGATATAATCGGGTCTCTGTTTGCCCTACCCAAGAACTTTAATAGTGCATTTCTCTCGTCATTTCATGCGCTTTGAGATGCCGCTTAGCCCAATACGCTATCTGAAATAGGAGCGACGTAAATTGAACAAATGTGATAGAATTTCGCTGAATTCTTATATAACCAAAATATAAAATGATCTTATCGGGTCTCTGATTGCCCTATCATAGAAGTTTAATAGTGAATTTTACTCGCCAGTCCACGCGCTTTAAGATGCCGCTTAGCCCAATACGCTATCAGCAATAGGAGCGACGTAAATTGAACAAATGTGATAGAATTTCGCTGAATTCTTAAATTAACCATAATATAAAATGATCTAATCGGGTCTCTGTTTGCCCTACCCTAGAAGTTTAACAGTGCATTTTACTCGCCATTTCATGCGCTTTGAGATGCCGCTTAGCCCAATACGCTATCTGAAATAGGAGCGACGTAAATTGAACAAATGTGATAGAATTTCGCTGAATTCTTATATTAACCAAAATATACAATGATCTAATCGGGTCTCTGATTGCCCTATCATAGAAGTTTAATAGTGAATTTTACTCGCCAGTCCACGCGCTTTAAGATGCCGCTTAGCCCAATACGCTATCAGCAATAGGAGCGACGTAAATTGAACAAATGTGATAGAATTTCGCTGAATTCTTAAATTAACCATAATATAAAATGATCTAATCGGGTCTCTGTTTGCCCTACCCTAGAAGTTTAACAGTGCATTTTACTCGCCATTTCATGCGCTTTGAGATGCCGCTTAGCCCAATACGCTATCTGAAATAGGAGCGACGTAAATTGAACAAATGTGATAGAATTTCGCTGAATTCTTATATTAACCAAAATATACAATGATCTAATCGGGTCTCTGATTGCCCTATCATAGAAGTTTAATAGTGCATTTTACTCGCCATTCCACGCGCTTCAAGTTGCCGCCTAGCCCAGTACGCTATCTAAAATAGGAGGTACGTAACTTGAACAAATGTGACAGAATTACGCTGAATTCTTATATTAACCGTAATATAAAATGATCTAATCGGGTCTCTGTTTGCCTTATCCTAGAAGTTTAATAGTGCATTTTACTCGCCATTTCATGCGCTTTGAGATGCCGCATAGCCCAATACGCTATCTGAAATAGGAGCGACGTAAATTGAACAAATGTGATAGAATTTCGCTGAATTCTTATATTAACCAAAATATAAAATGATCTAATCGGGTCTCTGATTGCCCTATCATAGAAGTTTAATAGTGCATTTTACTCGCCATTCCACGCGCTTTAAGATGCCGCCTAGCCCAGTACGCTATCTGAAATAGGAGCGACGTATGTTGAACAAATGTGATAGAATTTCCCTGAATTCTTATATTAACCTTAATGTAAAATGATCTAATCGGGTCTCTGATTGCCCTATCGTAGAAGTTTAGTAGTGCATTTTACTCGCCCTTCCACGCGCTTTGAGATGCCGCCTAGCCCAGTACGATATCTGAAATAGGAGCGACGTAAATTGAACAAATGTGATAGAATTTCGCTGAATTCTTAAATTGACCATAATATAAAATGATCTTATCGGGTCTCTGTTTGCCCTACCCTAGAAGTTTAATAGTGCATTTTACTCCACATTTCTTGCGCTTTGAGATGCCGCTTAGCCCAATAGGCTATCTGAAATATCAGCGACGTAAATTGAACAAATGTGAGAGAATTTCGCTGAATTCTTATATTAACCAAAATATAAAATGATGTAATCGGGTCTCTGATTGCCCGATCATAGAAGTTTAGTAGTGCATTTTACTCGCCCTTCCACGCGCTTAGAGATTCCGCCTAGCCCAGTACGCTATCTGAAATAGGAGCGACGTAAGTTGAACAAATGTGATAGAATTACGCTGAATTCTTATATTAACCAAAATATAAAATGATCTAATCGGGTCTCTGATTGCCCTATCATAGAAGTTTAATAGTGCATTTTACTCGCCATTCTACGCGCTTTAAGATGCCGCCTAGCCCAGTACGCTATCTGAAATAGGAGCTACGTAAGTTGAACAAATGTGATAGAATTTTGCTGAATTCTTAAATTAACCATAATATAAAATGATATAATCGGGTCTCTGTTTGCCCTACCCAAGAACTTTAATAGTGCATTTCTCTCGTCATTTCATGCGCTTTGAGATGCCGCTTAGCCCAATACGCTATCTGAAATAGGAGCGACGTAAATTGAACAAATGTGATAGAATTTCCATGAAATCTTATATTAAACAAAACATAAAATGATCTAAACGGGACTCTGATTGCCCTACCCTAGAAGTTTAATAGTGCATTTCACTCGCCATTTCATGCGCTTTGAGATGCCGCTTAGCCCAATACGCTATCTGAAATAGGAGCGATGTAAATTGAACAAATGTGATAGATTTTCGAAGAATTCTTGAATTAACCATAATATAAAATGATGTAATCAGCTCTCTGTTCGCCCTACCCAAGAAGTTTAATAGTGCATTTCACTCGTCATTTCATGCGCTTTGCGATGCCGCTTAGCCCAATATGCTATCTGAAATAGGAGCGACGTAAGGTGAACAAATGTGATAGAATTACGCTGAATTCTTATATTAACCTGAACGTAAAATGTTCTAATCGGGTCTCTGTTCGCCCTACCCTAGAAGATTAATAGTGCATTTCACTCGTCATTTCATGCGCTTTGAGATGCCGCTTAGCCCAGTACGCTATCTGAAATAGGAGCGATGTAAATTGAACAAATGTGATAGAATTTCGATGAATTCTTTTATTATCTGTAATGTAAAATGATCTAATCAGGTCTCTGTTCGCCTTACCCTAGAAGTTTAATAGTGCATTTTACTCGCCATTTCATGCGCTTTGAGATGCCGCTTAGCCCAATACGCTATCTGCAATAGGATCGACGTAAATTGAACAAATGTGATAGAATTTCGCTGAATTCTTAAATTAACCATAATATAAAATGATCTAAACTGGTCTCTGTTTGCCCTACCCTAGAAGTTTAATAGTGCAGTTTACTCGCCATTTCTTGCGCTTTGAGATGCCGCTTAGCCCACTACGCTATCTGAAATAGGAGCGACGTAAATTGAACAAATGTGACAGAGTTACGCTGAATTCTTATATTAACCTTAATGTAAAATGGTCTAATCGGGTCTTCGTTCGCCCTACCCTAGAAGTTTAATAGTGCATTTCACTAGTCATTTCATGCGCATAGAGATGCCGCTTAGCCCAATACGCTATCTGAAATAGGAGCGACGTAAATTGAACAAATGTGATAGAATTTCCCTGAAATCTTATATTAACCAAAATATAAAATGATCTAATCGGGTCTCTGATTGCCCTATCATAGAAGTTTAATAGCGCATTTTACTCGCCATTCCACGCGCTTTAAGTTGCCGCCTAGCCCAGTACGCTATCTGAAATAGGAGCTACGTAAGTTGAACAAATGTCACAGAATTACGCTGAATTCTTATATTAACCGTAATATAAAATGATCTAATCGGGTCTCTGTTTGCCTTATCCTAGAAGTTTAATAGTGCATTTTACTCGCCATTTCATGCGCTTTGAGATGCCGCTTAGCCCAATACGCTATCTGAAATATCAGCGACATAAATTGAACAAATGTGAGAGAATTTCGCTGAATTCTTAAATTAACCATAATATAAAATGATCTAATGTGGTCTCTGTTTGCCCTACCCTAGAAGTTTAATAGTGCATTTTACTCGTCATTCCACGCGCTTTAAGATGCCGCCTAGCCCAGTACGCTATCTGAAATAGGAGCAACGTAAATTGAACAAACGTGATAGAATTTCGCTGAATTCTTAAATTAACCATAATATAAAATGATCTAATGGGGTCTCTGTTTGCCCTACCCTAGAAGTTTAATAGTGCATTTTACTCGCCATTTCTTGCGCTTTGAGATGCCGCTTAGCCCAATACGCTATCTGCAATAGGAGCGACGTAAATTGAACAAATGTGATAGAATTTCGCTGAATTCTTATATTAACCAAAATATAAAATGATCTAATCGGGTCTCTGATTGCCCTATCATAGAAGATTAAGAGTGCATTTTGCTCGCCATTCCACGCGCTTTAAGATGCCGCCTAGCCCAGTACGCTATCTGAAATAGGAGCGACGTAAGTTGAACAAATGTGATAGAATCACGCTGAATTCTTATATCAACCGTAATATGAAATGGTCTAATCGGGTCTCCGTTTGCCTTATCCTAGAAGTTTAATAGTGCATTTTACTGGCCATTTCATGCGCATTGAGACGCCGCTTAGCCCAATACGCTATCTGAAATAGGAGCGATGTAAATTGAACAAATGTGATAGAATTTCGCTGAATTCTTAAATTAACCATAATATAAAATGATCTCAACGGGACTCTGATTGCCCTATCATACAAGTTTAGTAGTGCATTTTACTCGCCCTGCCACGCGCTTCAAGATGCCGCCTAGCCCAGTACACTATCTGAAATAGGAGCGACGTGTGTTGAACAAATGTGATAGAATTACGCTGAATTCTTACATTAACCGTAATATAAAATGATCTAATCGGGTCTCTGATTGCCCTATCATAGAAGATTAAGAGTGCATTTTGCTCGCCATTCCACGCGCTTTAAGATGCCGCCTAGCCCAGTACGCTATCTGAAATAGGAGCGACGTAAGTTGAACAAATGCGATAGAATAACGCTGAATTCTTATATTAACCGTAATATGAAATGGTCTAATCGGGTCTCCGTTTGCCTTATCCTAGAAGTATAATAGTGCATTTTACTGGCCATTTCATGCGCATTGAGATGCCGGTTAGCCCAATACGCTATCTGAAATAGGAGCGATGTAAATTGAACAAATGTGATAGAATTTCGCTGAATTCTTAAATTAACCATAATATAAAATGATCTAATCGGGTCTCTGGTTGCCCTATCATAGAAGTTTAATAGTGCATTTTACTCGACATTCCGCGCGCTTTAAGTTGCCGCCTATCCGAGTACGCTATCTGAAATAGGAGCGACGTAAATTGAACAAATGTGATAGAATTTTTCTGAATTCTTAAATTAACCATAATATGAAATGACCTAATCGGGTCTCTGTTTGCCCTACCCTAGAAGTTTAATAGTGCATTTTACTCGCCATTTCTTGCGCTTTGAGATGCCGCTTAGCCCAATACGCTATCTGAAATATCAGCGACATAAATTGAACAAATGTGAGAGAATTTCGCTGAATTCTTAAATTAACCATAATATAAAATGATCTAATGTGGTCTCTGTTTGCCCTACCCTAGAAGTTTAATAGTGCATTTTACTCGCCATTTCTTGCGCTTTGAGATGCCGCTTAGCACAAGTCGCTATTTGAAATACGAGCGATGTAAATTGAACAAATGTGATAGAATTTCGCTGAATTCTTATATTAATCTTAATGTAAAATAATCTAATCGGGTCTTTGTTCGCCTTACCCTAGAAGTTTAATAGTGCATTTTACTCGCCACATCATGCGCTTTGAGATGCCGCTTAGCCCAATAAGCTATCTGAAATAGGATCGACGTAAATTGAACAAATGTGATAGAATTTCGCTGAATTCTTATATTAACCGTAATATAAAATGATCTAATCGGGTCTCTGTTTGCCTTATCCTAGAAGTTTAATAGTGCATTTTACTCGCCATTTCATGCGCTTTGAGATGCCTCTTAGCCCAATACGCTATCTGAAATAGGAGCGACGTAAATTGAACAAATGTGATAGAATTTCGCTGAATTCTTATATTAACCAAAATATAAAATGATCTAATCCGGTCTCTGTTTGCCCTACCCTAGAAGTTGAATAGTGCATTGTACGAGCCATTTCTTGCGCTTTGAGATGCAGCTTAGGCCGATACGCTATCTGAAATAGGAGCGACGTAAATTGAACAAATGTCACAGAATTACGCTGAATTCTTATATTAACCGTAATATAAAATGATCTAATCGGGTCTCTGTTTGCCTTATCCTAGAAGTTTAATAGTGCATTTTACTCGCCATTTCATGCGCTTTGAGATGCCGCTTAGCCCAATACGCTATCTGAAATAGGAGCGACGTAAATTGAACAAATGTGATAGAATTTCCCTGAAATCTTATATTATCAATACATAAAATGATCTAAACGGGACACTGATTGCCCTACCATAGAAGTTTAGTAGTGCATTTTCCTCGCCCTTCCACGCGCTTTAAGTTGCCGCCTAGCCCAGTACACTATCTGAAATAGGAGCGACGTATGTTGAACAAATGTGATAGAATTACGCTGAATTCTTATATTAACCGTAATATAAAATGATCTAATCGGGTCTCTGTTTGCCTTACACTAGAAGTTTAATAGTGCATTTTACTCGTCATTTCATGCGCTTTGAGATGCCGCTTAGCCCAATAAGCTATCTGAAATAGGAGCGACGTAAATTGAACAAATGTGATAGAATTTCGCTGATTTCTTATATTAACCAAAATATAAAATGATCTAATCGGGTCTCTGATTGCCCTATCATAGAAGTTTAACAGTGCATTTTACTCGCCATTCCACGCGCTTTAAGCTGCCGCCTAGCCCATCACGCTATCTGAAATAGGAGCTACGTAAGTTGAACAAATGTCACAGAATTACGCTGAATTCTTATATTAACCGTAATATAAAATGATCTAATCGGGTCTCTGTTTGCCTTATCCTACAAGTTTAATAGTGCATTTTACTCGCCATTTCATGCGCTTTGAGATGCCGCTTAGCCCAGTACGCTATCTGAAATAGGAGCGATGTAAATTGAACAAATGTGATAGAATTTCGATGAATTCATTTATTAACCAAAATATAAAATGATCTAATCCGGTCTCTGATTGCCCTACCCTAGAAGTTTAATAGTGCATTTTACTCGCCATTTCATGCGCTTTGACATGCCTCTTAGCCCAATACGCTATCTGAAATAGGAGCGACGTAAATTGAACAAATGTGATAGAATTTCGCTGAATTCGTATATTAACCTTAATGTAAAATGATCTAATCGGTTCTTTGTTCGCCCTACCCAAGAAGTTTAATAGTGCATTTCACTCGTCAATTCATGCGCTTTGCCATGCCGCTTTGCCCAATATGCTATCTGATATAGGAGCGACGTAAATTGAACAAATGTGATAGAATTACACTGAATTCTTATATTAACCAAAATATAAAATGATCTAATCGGGTCTCTGATTGCCCTATCATAGAAGATTAATAGTGCATTTTACTCGCCATTCCACGCGCTTTAAGATGCCGCCCAGCCCAGTATGCTATCTGAAATAGGAACGACGTAACTTGAACAAATGTGATAGAATTTTGCTGAATTCTTAAATTAACCATAATATAAAATGTTCTAATCGGGTCTCTGATTGCCCTACCCTAGAAGTTTAATAGTGCATTTTACTCGTCATTTCATGCGCTTTGAGATGCCGCTTAGCCCAATAAGCTGTCTGAAATAGAAGCGACGTAAATTGAACAAATGTGATAGAAGTTCCCTGAATACTTATATTAACCTTAATGTAAAATGATCTAATCGGGTCTCTGTTCGCCCTGCCGTAGAAGTTTAATAGTGCATTTTACTTGCCATTTCATTCGCTTTGAAATGCCGCTTAGCCCAATACGCTATCTGAAATAGGAGCGACGTAAAATGAACAAATGTGACAGGATTTCGTTGAATTCTTAAATTAACCATAATATAAAATGATCTAATCGGGTCTCTATGTGCCCAGCCCTAGAAGCTTAATAGTGCATTTCACTCGTCATTTCATGCGCTTTGAGATGCCGCTTAGCCCAATACGCTATCTGAAATAGGAGCGACGTAAATTGAACAAATGTGATAGAATTTCGCTGAATTCTTATATTAACCAAAATATAAAATGATCTAAGCGGGTCTCTGATTGCCCTATCATAGAAGCTTGATAGTGCATTTTACTCCCATTCCACGCGCTCTAAGTTGCCGCCTAGCCCAGTACGCTATCTGAAATAGGAGCTACGTAAGTTGAACAAATGTCACAGAATTACGCTGAATTCTTATATTAACCGTAATATAAAATGATCTAATCGGATCTCTGTTTGCCTTATCCTAGAAGTTTAATAGTGCATTTTACTCGTCAATTCATGCGCTTTGCGATGCCGCTTAGCCCAATAAGCTATCTGAAATAGGAGCGACGTAAATTGAGCAAATGTGATAGAATTTCGCTGAATTGATAAATTAACCATAATATAAAATGATCTAATCGAGTCTCTGTTTGCCCTACCCTAGAAGTTAAATAGTGCATTTTACTCGCCATTCCGCGCGCTTTAAGATGCCGCTTAGCCCAATATGCTATCTGATATAGGAGCGACGTAAATTGAACAAATGTGATAGAATCACGCTGAATTCTTATATTAACCAAAATATAAAATGATCTAATCGGGTCTCTGATTGCCCTATCATAGACGATTAATAGTGCATTTTACTCGCCATTCCACGCGCTTTAAGATGCCGCCTAGCCCAGTATGCTATCTGAAATAGGAACGACGTAAATTGAACAAATGTGATAGAATTTTGCTGAATTCTTAAATTAACCATAATATAAAATGATCTAATCGGGTCTCTGATTGCCCTACCCTAGAAGTTTAATAGTGCATTTTACTCGTCATTTCATGCGCTTTGAGATGCCGCTTAGCCCAATAAGCTGTCTGAAATAGGAGCGACGTAAATTGAACAAATGTGATAGAAGTTCCCTGAATACTTATATAAACCTTAATGTAAAATGATCTAGTCGGGTCTCTGTTCACCCTGCCCTAGAAGTTTAATAGTGCATTTTACTCGCCATTTCATGCGCTTTGAGATGCCGCTTAGCCCAATACGCTATCTGAAATAGGAGCGACGTAAAATGAACAAATGTGATAGGATTTCGCTGAATTCTTAAATTAACCATAATATAAAATGATCTAATCGGGTCTCTATGTGCCCAACCCTAGAAGCTTAATAGTGCATTTTACTCGCCATTTCTTGCGCTTTGAGATGCCGCTTAGCCCAATACGCTATCTGAAATAGGAGCGACGTAAATTGAACAAATGTGATAGAATTTCTCTGAAATCTTATATTAAACAATACATAAAATGATCTAAACGGGACTCTGATTGCCCTACCATAGAAGTTTAGTAGTGCATTTTACTCGCCCTTCCACGCGCTTTGAGATGCCGCCTAGCCCAGTACGCTATCTGAAATAGGAGCGACGTAAGTTGAACAAATGTGATAGAATTACGCTGCATTCTTGTATTAACCGTAATATAAAATGGTCTAATCGGATCTCCGTTTGCCTTATCCTAGAAGTTTATTAGTGCATTTTACTCGTCATTCCATGCGCTTTGAGATGCCGCTTAGCCCAATACGCTATCTGAAATAGGAGCGATGTAAATTGAACAAATGTGATAGAATTTTGCTGAATTCTTAAATTAACCATAATATAAAATGATGTAATCGGGTCTCTGTTCGCCCTACCCAAGAAGTTTAATAGTACATTTCTCTCGTCATTTCATGCGCTTTGAGATGCCGCTTAGCCCAATAGCTATCTGAAATAGGAGCGACGTAAATTGAACAAATGTGATAGAATTTCCCTGAAATCTTATATTAAAGAAAATATAAAATGTTCTAAACGGAACTCTGATTGCCCTATCATAGAAGTTTAGTAGTGCATTTTACTCGCCCTTCCACGCGCTTTAAGATGCCGCCTAGCCCAGTACACTATCTGAAATAGGAGCGACGTAAATTGAAAAAATGTGATAGAATTTCGCTGAATTCTTATATTAACCAAAATATAAAATGATCTAATGGGGTCTCTGTTTGCCTTATCCTAGAAGTTTAATAGTGCATTTTACTCGTCAATTCATGCGCTTTGCGATGCCGCTTAGCCCAATAAGCTATCTGAAATAGGAGCGACGTAAATTGAGCAAATGTGATAGAATTTCGCTGAATTGATAAATTAACCATAATATAAAATGATCTAATCGAGTCTCTGTTTGCCCTACCCTAGAAGTTAAATAGTGCATTTTACTCGCCCTTTCGTGCCCTTTGAGATGCCGCTTAGCCCAATACGCTATCTGAAATAGGAGCGACGTAAATTGAACAAGTGTGATAGAATTTCGCTGAATTCTTATATTAACCAAAATATAAAATGATCTTATCGGGTCTCTGATTGCCCTACCCTAGAAGTTTAATAGTGCATTTTACTCGCCCGTTCGTGCGCTTTGATATGCCGCTTAGCCTAATACGCTATCTGAAATAGGAGCGACGTAAATTGAACAAATGTGATAGAATTTCGCTGAATTCTTATATTAACCAAAATATAAAATGATCTAATCGAGTCTCTGTTTGCCCTACCCTAGAAGTTAAATAGTGCATTTTACTCGCCCTTTCGTGCCCTTTGAGATGCCGCTTAGCCCAATACGCTATCTGAAATAGGAGCGACGTAAATTGAACAAATGTGATAGAATTTCGCTGAATTCTTATCTTAACCTTCATGTAAAATGATCTAATCGGGTCTCTGATTGCCCTACCCTAGAAGTTTAATAGTGCATTTTACTCGCCCTTTCGTGCGGTTTGAGATGCCGCTTAGCCCAATTCGCTATCAGAAATAGGAGCGACGTAAATTGAACAAATGTGATAGAATTTCGCTGAATTCTTATATTAACCGTAATATAAAATTATCTAATCGGGTCTCTGTTTGCCTTACCCTAGAAGTTTAATAGTGCATTTTACTCGCCATTTCATGCGCTTTGAGATGCCGCTTAGCCCAATATGCTATCTGATATAGGAGCGACGTAAATTGAACAAATGTGATAGAATTACGCTGAATTCTTATATTAACCAAAATATAAAATGATCTAATCGGGTCTCTGATTGCCCTATCATAGAAGATTAATAGTGCATTTTACTCGCCATTCCACGCGCTTTAAGATGCCGCCTAGCCCAGTATGCTATCTGAAATAGGAACGACGTAAATTGAACAAATGTGATAGAATTTTGCTGAATTCTTAAATTAACTATAATATAAAATGATCTAATCGGGTCTCTGATTGCCCTACCCTAGAAGTTTAATAGTGCATTTTACTCGTCATTTCATGCGCTTTGAGATGCCGCTTAGCCCAATACGCTATCTGAAATAGGAGCGACGTAAATTGAACAAGTGTGATAGAATTTCGCTGAATTCTTATATTAACCAAAATATAAAATGATCTTATCGGGTCTCTGATTGCCCTACCCTAGAAGTTTAATAGTGCATTTTACTCGCCCTTTCGTGCGCTTTGATATGCCGCTTAGCCTAATACGCTATCTGAAATAGGAGCGACGTAAATTGAACAAATGTGATAGAATTTCGCTGAATTCTTATATTAACCAAAATATAAAATGATCTAAGCGGGTCTCTGATTGCCCTATCATAGAAGCTTAATAGTGCATTTTACTCACATTCCACGCGCTTTAAGTTGCCGCCTAGCCCAGTACGCCCTCTGAAATAGGAGCGACGTAAATTAAACAAATGTGATAGAATTACGCTGAATTCTTGTATTAACCGTAATATAAAATGATCTAATCGGGTCTCTGTTTGCCTTATCCTAGAAGTTTAATAGTGCATTTTACTCGCCATTTCATGCGCATTGAGATGCCGCTTAGCCCAATACGCCATCTGAAATAGGAGCGACATAAATTGAACAAATGTGATAGAGTTTCGCTGAATTCTTAAATTAACCATAATATAAAAAGATCTTATCGGGTCTCTGTTTGCCCTGCCCTAAAAGTTTAATAGTGCATTTTACTCGCCATTTCTTGCGCTTTGAGATGCCGCTTAGCCCAATACGCTATCTGAAATATCAGCGACGTAAATTGAACAAATGTGATAGAATTACGCTGAATTCTTATATTAACCGTAATATAAAATGATCTGATCGGGTCTCTGTTTGCCCTATCCTAGAAGTTTAGTAGTGCATTTCACTCGTCATTTCATGCGCTTTGAGATGCCGCTTAGCCCAATAAGCTATCTGAAATAGGAGCGACGTAAATTATAACAAATGTGATAGAATTTTTCTGAATTCTTTAATAAACCATAATATGAAATGATCTAATCGGGTCTCTGTTTGCCCTACCCTAGAAGTTCAACAGTGCATTTTGCTCGCCATTTCATGCGCTTTGAGATGCCGCTTAGCCCAATAAGCTATCTGAAATAGGAGCGACGTAAATTATAACAAATGTGATAGAATTTTTCTGAATTCTTAAATAAACCATAATATGAAATGATCTAATCGGGTCTCTGATTGCCCTATCATAGAAGTGTAATAATGCATTTTACTCGTCATTTCATGCGCTTTGAGATGCCGCTTAGCCCAATACGCTATCTGAAATAGTAGCGACGTATATTGAACAAACGTGATAGAATTTCCCTGAATTCTTATATTATCCTTAATGTAAAATGATCTAATCGGCTATCTGTTCGCCCTACCCTAGAAGTTTAATAGTGCATTTTACTCGACATTTCATGCGCTTTGAGATGCCTCTTAGCCCAATACGCTATCTGAAATAGGAGCGACGTAAATTGAACAAGTGTGATAGAATTTCGTTGAATTCTTAAATTAACCATAATATAAAATAATCTAATCGGGTCTCTGTTCGCCCTAGCCGAGAAGTTTAATAGTGCATTTTATTCGCCATTTCATGCGCTTTGAGATGCCGCTTAGCCCAATACGCTATCTGAAATAGGAGCGACGTAAATTGAACAAGTGTGATAGAATTTCGCTGAATTCTTATATTAACCAAAATATAAAATGATCTTATCGGGTCTCTGATTGCCCTACCCTAGAAGTTTAATAGTGCATTTTACTCGCCCTTTCGTGCGCTTTGATATGCCGCTTAGCCTAATACGCTATCTGAAATAGGAGCGACGTAAATTGAACAAATGTGATAGAATTTCGCTGAATTCTTATATTAACCAAAATATAAAATGATCTAAGCGGGTCTCTGATTGCCCTATCATAGAAGCTTAATAGTGCATTTTACTCCCATTCCACGCGCTTTAAGTTGCCGCCTAGCCCAGTACGCTATCTGAAATAGGAGCTACGTAAGTTGAACAAATGTCACAGAATTACGCTGAATTCTTATATTAACCGTAATATAAAATGATCTAATCGGGTCTCTGTTTGCCTTGTCCTAGAAGTTTAATAGTGCATTTTACTCGTCAATTCATGCGCTTTGCGATGCCGCTTAGCCCAATAAGCTATCTGAAATAGGAGCGACGTAAATTGAGCAAATGTGATAGAATTTCGCTGAATTGATAAATTAACCATAATATAAAATGATCTAATCGAGTCTCTGTTTGCCCTACCCTAGAAGTTAAATAGTGCATTTTACTCGCTATTCCGCGCGCTTTAAGATGCCCCTTAGCCCAATACGCTATCTGAAATAGGAGCGACGTAAATTGAACAAATGTGATAGAATTTCGCTGAATTCTTATATTAACCAAAATATAAAATGATCTAATCGGGTCTCTGATTGCCCTATCATAGAAGTTTAATAGTGCATTTCACTCGCCATTCCACGCGCTTTAAGTTGCCGCCTAGCCCAGCACGCTATCCGAAATAGGAGCTACGTAAGTTGAACAAATGTCACAGAATTACGCTGAATTCTTATATTAACCGTAATATAAAATGATCTAATCGGGTTTCTGTTTGCCTTATCCTAGAAGTTTAATAGTGCATTTTACTCGCCATTTCTTGCGCTTTGAGATGGCGCTTAGCACAAGTCGCTTTCTGAAATAGGAGCGATGTAAATTGAACAAATGTGATAGAATTTCGCTGAATTCTTATATTAACCTTAATGTAAAATGATCTAATCGGGTCTTTGTTCGCCCTACCCTAGAAGTTTAATAGTGCATTTCACTCGTCATTTCATGCGCTTTGAGATGCCGCTTAGCCCAATAAGCTATCTGAAATAGGAGCGACGTAAATTGAACAAATGTGATAGAATTTCGCTGAATTCTTATATTAACCAAAATATGAAATGATCTAATCGGGTCTCTGATTGCCCTATCATAGAAGTTTAATAGTGCATTTTACTCGCCATTCCACGCGCTTTAAGTTGCCGCCTAGCCCAGTACGCTATCTGAAATAGGAGCGACGTAAATTGAACAAATGTGATAGAATTTCGCTGAATTCTTATATTAACCGTAATATAAAATGATCTAATCGGGTCTCTGTTTGCCTTACCCTAGAAGTTTAATAGTGCATATTACTCGCCATTTCATGCGCTTTGAGGTGCCGCTTAGCCCAATATGCTATCTGATATAGGAGCGACGTAAATTGAACAAATGTGATAGAGTTTCGCTGAATTCTTAAATTAACCATAATATAAAATGATCTTATCTGGTCTCTGTTTGCCCTACCCTAGAAGTTTAATAGTGCATTTTACTCGCCATTTCTTGCGCTTTGAGATGCCGCTTAGCCCAATACGCTATCTGAAATATCAGCGACGTAAATTGAACAAATGTGATAGAATTACACTGAATTCTTATATTAACCGTAATATAAAATGATCTGATCGGGTCTCTGTTTGCCTTATCCTAGAAGTTCAATAGTGCATTTCACTCGTCATTTAATGCGCTTTGAGATGCCGCTTAGCCCAGTACGCTATCTGAAATAGGAGCGACGTAAATTGAACAAATGTGATAGAATTTCGCTGAATTGATAAATTAACCATAATATAAAATGATCTAATCGGGTCTCTGTTTGCCATACCCTAGAAGTTTAATAGTGCATTTTACTCGCCAATCCACGCGCTTTAAGATGCCGCCTAGCCCAGTACGCCCTCTGAAATAGGAGCGACGTAAATTAAACAAATGTGATAGAATTACGCTGAATTCTTGTATTAACCGTAATATAAAATGATCTAATCGGGTCTCTGTTTGCCTTATCCTAGAAGTTTAATAGTGCATTTTACTCGCCATTTCATGCGCATTGAGATGCCGCTTAGCCCAATACGCCATCTGAAATAGGAGCGACATAAATTGAACAAATGTGATAGAGTTTCGCTGAATTCTTAAATTAACCATAATATAAAAAGATCTTATCGGGTCTCTGTTTGCCCTGCCCTAAAAGTTTAATAGTGCATTTTATTCGCCATTTCTTGCGCTTTGAGATGCCGCTTAGCCCAATACGCTATCTGAAATATCAGCGACGTAAATTGAACAAATGTGATAGAATTACGCTGAATTCTTATATTAACCGTAATATAAAATGATCTGATCGGGTCTCTGTTTGCCCTATCCTAGAAGTTTAGTAGTGCATTTCACTCGTCATTTCATGCGCTTTGAGATGCCGCTTAGCCCAATAAGCTATCTGAAATAGGAGCGACGTAAATTATAACAAATGTGATAGAATTTTTCTGAATTCTTTAATAAACCATAATATGAAATGATCTAATCGGGTCTCTGATTGCCCTATCATAGAAGTGTAATAATGCATTTTACTCGCCAATTCATGCGCTTTGAGATGCCGCTTTGCCCAATACGCTATCTGAAATAGAAGCGACGTAAATTGAACGAATGTGATAGAATTTCGCTGAATTCTTAAATTAACCATAATATAAAATGATCTTATCGGGTCTCTGATTGCCCTACCCTAGAAGTTTAATAGTGCATTTTACTCGCCATTTCATGCGCTTTGAGGTGCCGCTTAGCCCAATACGCTATCTGAAATATGAGCGACGTAAATTGAACAAATGTGATAGAATTTCGCTGAATTCTTATATTAACCTTAATGTAAAATGATCTAATCGGGTCTCTGTTCGCCCTATCATAGAACTTTAATAGTGCATTTTATTCGCCATTTCATGCGCTTTGAGATGTCGCTTAGCCCAATACGCTATCTGAAATAGGAGCGATGTAAATTGAACAAATGTGATAGAATTTCGCTGAATTCATATATTGACCATAATGTAAATTGATCTAATCGGGTCTCCGTTCGCCCTAGCCTAGAAGTTTAATGGTGCATTTTATTCGCCATTTCATGCGCTTTGAGATGCCGCTTAGCCCAATACGCTATCTGAAATAGGAGCGACGTAAATTGAACAAACGTGATAGGATTTCCCTGAATTCTTATATTAAGCTTAATGTAAAATGATCTAATCGGTTCTCTGTTCGCCCTACCCTAGAAGTTTAATAGTGCCTTTCACTCGTCATTTCATGCGCTTTGAGATGCCGCTTAGCCCAATACGCTATCTGAAATAGTAGCGATGTATATTGAACAAACGTGATAGAATTTCCCTGAATTCTTATATTATCCTTAATGTAAAATGATCTAATCGGCTATCTGTTCGCCCTACACTAGAAGTTTAATAGTGCATTTTACTCGACATTTCATGCGCTTTGAGATGCCTCTTAGCCCAATACGCTATCTGAAATAGGAGCGACGTAAATTGAACAAGTGTGATAGAATTTCGTTGAATTCTTAAATTAACCATAATATAAAATAATCTAATCGGGTCTCTGTTCGCCCTAGCCGAGAAGTTTAATAGTGCATTTTATTCGCCATTTCATGCGCTTTGAGATGCCGCTTAGCCCAATACGCTATCTGGAATTGGAGCGACGTAAATTGAACAAACGTGATAGGATTTCGCTGAATTCTTATATTAACCAAAATATAAAATGATCTAATCGGGTCTCTGATTGCCCTATCATCGAAGTTTAATAGTGCATTTTACTCGCCCTTCCACGCGCTTTAAGATGCCGTCTCGCCCAGTACGCTACCTGAAATAGGAGCGACGTAAGTTTAACAAATGTGATAGAATTACGCTGAATTCTTATATTAACCGTAATATAAAATGATCTAACCGGGTCTCTGTTTGCCTTACCCTAGAAGTTTAATAGTGCATTGTACTCGCCATTTCATGCGTTTTGAGATGCCGCGTAGCCCAATACGCTATCTGAAATGGGAGCGACGTAAATTGAACAAATGTGATAGAATTTCGCTGAATTCTTAAATTAACCATAATATAAAATGATCTAATCGAGTCTCTGTTTGCCCTACCCTAGAAGTTTAATAGTGCATTTCACTCGACATTTCATGCGCTTTGAGATGCCGCTTAGCCCAATAAGCTATCTGAAATAGGAGCGACGTAAATTGAACAAATGTGATAGAATTTCGCTGAATTCTCATATTAACATTAATGTAAACTGATCTAATCGAGTCTCTCTTCGCCCTACCCTAGAAGTTTAATAGTGCATTTCACTCGTCATTTCATGCGCTTTGAGGTGCCGCTTAGCCGAATAAGCTATCTGAAATAGGAGCGACGTAAATTGAACAAATGTGATAGAATTTCGCTGAATTCTTATATTAACCAAAATATAAAATGATCTAATCGGGTCTCTGATTGCCCTATCATAGAAGTGTAATAATGCATTTTACTCGTCAATTCATGCGCTTTGAGATGCCGCTTTGCCCAATACGCTATCTGAAATAGAAGCGACGTAAATTGAACGAATGTGATAGAATTTCGCTGAATTCTTAAATTAACCATAATATAAAATGATCTTATCGGGTCTCTGATTGCCCTACCCTAGAAGTTTAATAGTGCATTTTACTCGCCATTTCATGCGCTTTGAGGTGCCGCTTAGCCCAATACGCTATCTGAAATATGAGCGACGTAAATTGAACAAATGTGATAGAATTTCGCTGAATTCTTATATTAACCTTAATGTAAAATGATCTAATCGGGTCTCTGTTCGCCCTATCATAGAACTTTAATAGTGCATTTTATTCGCCATTTCATGCGCTTTGAGATGTCGCTTAGCCCAATACGCTATCTGAAATAGGAGCGACGTAAATTGAACAAGTGTGATAGAATTTCGTTGAATTCTTAAATTAACCATAATATAAAATAATCTAATCGGGTCTCTGTTTCGCCCTAGCCGAGAAGTTTAATAGTGCATTTTATTCGCCATTTCATGCGCTTTGAGATGCCGCTTAGCCCAATACGCTATCTGAAATAGGAGCGACGTAAGTTGAACAAATGTGATAGAATTTCGCTGAATTCTTTTATTAACCATAATGTAAAATGATCTGATCGGGTCTCTGTTCGCCCTAGCCTAGAAGTTTAATAGTGAATTTTATTCGCCACTTCATGCGCTTTGAGATGCCGCTTAGCCGAATACGCTATCTGAAATAGGAGCGACGTAAATTGAACAAATGTGACACAATTTCCCTGAAATCTTATATTAAACAAAATATAAAATGATCTAATCGGGTCTCTGATTGCCCTACCATAGATGTTTAGTAGAGCATTTTACTCGCCATTCCACGCGCTTTAAGATGCCGCTAAGCTCAATACGCTATCTGGAATAGGAGCGACGTAAATTGAACAAACGTGATAGGATTTCGCTGAATTCTTATATTAACCAAAATATAAAATGATCTAATTGGGTCTCTGATTGCCCTATCATAGAAGGCTAATAGTGCATTTTACTCGCTATTCCACGCGCTTTAAGGTGCCGGCTAGCCCAGTAGGCTATCTGAAATAGGAGTGACGTAAATTGAAGAAATGTGATAGAATTACTCTTAATTCTTTTATTAACCATAATGTAATATGATCTAATCGGGTCTCTGTTTGCCATACCCTAGAAGTTTAATAGTGGATTTTGCTCGCCATTTCATGCGCTTTGAGATGCCGCTTAGCCCAATACGCTATCTGAAATAGGAGCGACGTAAGTTGAACAAATGTGATAGAATTTCGCTGAATCCTTTTATTAACCATAATGTAAAATGATCTGATCGGGTCTCTGTTCGCCCTAGCCTAGAAGTTTAATAGTGAGTTTTATTCGCCACTTCATGCGCTTTGAGATGCCGCTTAGCCGAATACGCTATCTGAAATAGGAGCGACGTAAATTGAACAAATGTGACACAATTTCCCTGAAATCTTATATTAAAGAAAATATAAAATGATCTAAACGGGACTCTGATTGCCCTATCATAGAAGTTTAGTAGTGCATTTTACTCGCCCTTCCACGCGCTTTAAGATGCCGCCTAGCCCAGTACACTATCTGAAATAGGAGCGACGTAAATTGAACAAATGTGATAGAATTTCGCTGAATTCTTATATTAACCAAAATATAAAATGATCTAATCGGGTCTCTGATTGCCCTATCATAGAAGTTTAATAGTGCATTTCACTCGCCATTCCACGCGCTTTAAGTTGCCGCCTAGCCCAGCACGCTATCCGAAATAGGAGCTACGTAAGTTGAACAAATGTCACAGAATTACGCTGAATTCTTATATTAACCGTAATATAAAATGATCTAATCGGGTTTCTGTTTGCCTTATCCTAGAAGTTTAATAGTGCATTTTACTCGCCATTTCTTGCGCTTTGAGATGGCGCTTAGCACAAGGCGCTTTCTGAAATAGGAGCGATGTAAATTGAACAAATGTGATAGAATTTCGCTGAATTCTTATATTAACCTTAATGTAAAATGATCTAATCGGGTCTTTGTTCGCCCTACCCTAGAAGTTTAATAGTGCATTTCACTCGTCATTTCATGCGCTTTGAGATGCCGCTTAGCCCAATAAGCTATCTGAAATAGGAGCGACGTAAATTGAACAAATGTGATAGAATTTCGCTGAATTCTTATATTAACCAAAATATGAAATGATCTAATCGGGTCTCTGATTGCCCTATCATAGAAGTTTAATAGTGCATTTTACTCGCCATTCCACGCGCTTTAAGTTGCCGCCTAGCCCAGTACGCTATCTGAAATAGGAGCGACGTAAATTGAACAAATGTGATAGAATTTCGCTGAATTCTTATATTAACCGTAATATAAAATGATCTGATCGGGTCTCTGTTTGCCTTATCCTAGAAGTTCAATAGTGCATTTCACTCGTCATTTAATGCGCTTTGAGATGCCGCTTAGCCCAGTACGCTATCTGAAATAGGAGCGACGTAAATTGAACAAATGTGATAGAATTTCGCTGAATTGATAAATTAACCTTAATATAAAATGATCTAATCGGGTCTCTGTTTGCCATACCCTAGAAGTTTAATAGTGCATTTTACTCGCCAATCCACGCGCTTTAAGATGCCGCCTAGCCCAGTACGCCCTCTGAAATAGGAGCGACGTAAATTAAACAAATGTGATAGAATTACGCTGAATTCTTGTATTAACCGTAATATAAAATGATCTAATCGGGTCTCTGTTTGCCTTATCCTAGAAGTTTAATAGTGCATTTTACTCGCCATTTCATGCTCATTGAGATGCCGCTTAGCCCAATACGCCATCTGAAATAGGAGCGACATAAATTGAACAAATGTGATAGAGTTTCGCTGAATTCTTAAATTAACCATAATATAAAAAGATCTTATCGGGTCTCTGTTTGCCCTACCCTAGAAGTTTAATAGTGCATTTTACTCGCCATTTCATGCGCTTTGAGGTGCCGCTTAGCCCAATACGCTATCTGAAATATGAGCGACGTAAATTGAACAAATGTGATAGAATTTCGCTGAATTCTTATATTAACCTTAATGTAAAATGATCTAATCGGGTCTCTGTTCGCCCTATCATAGAACTTTAATAGTGCATTTTATTCGCCATTTCATGCGCTTTGAGATGTCGCTTAGCCCAATACGCTATCTGAAATAGGAGCGATGTAAATTGAACAAATGTGATAGAATTTCGCTGAATTCATATATTGACCATAATGTAAATTGATCTAATCGGGTCTCCGTTCGCCCTAGCCTAGAAGTTTAATGGTGCATTTTATTCGCCATTTCATGCGCTTTGAGATGCCGCTTAGCCCAATACGCTACCTGAAATAGGAGCGACGTAAATTGAACAAACGTGATAGGATTTCCCTGAATTCTTAAATTAAGCTTAATGTAAAATGATCTAATCGGTTCTCTGTTCGCCCTACCCTAGAAGTTTAATAGTGCCTTTCACTCGTCATTTCATGCGCTTTGAGATGCCGCTTAGCCCAATACGCTATCTGAAATAGTAGCGACGTATATTGAACAAACGTGATAGAATTTCCCTGAATTCTTATATTATCCTTAATGTAAAATGATCTAATCGGCTATCTGTTCGCCCTACCCTAGAAGTTTAATAGTGCATTTTACTCGACATTTCATGCGCTTTGAGATGCCTCTTAGCCCAATACGCTATCTGAAATAGGAGCGACGTAAATTGAACGAATGTGATAGAATTTCGCTGAATTCTTAAATTAACCATAATGTAATATGATCTAATCGGGTCTCTGTTTGCCTTACCCTAGAAGTTTAATAGTGCATTTTACTCGCCATTTCATCCGCTTTGAGATGCCGCTTAGCCCAATACGCTATCTGAAATAGGAGCGACGTAAATCGAACAAATGTAATAGAATTTCCGTGAATTCTTATATTAACCTTAATGTAAAATGATCTAATCGGGTCTCTGTTCGCCTTACCATAGAAGTCTAATGGTGCATTTCACTCGCCATTTCATGCGCTTTGAGATGCCGCTTAGCCCAATACGCTATCTGAAATAGGAGCGACGTAAGTTGAACAAATGTGATAGAATTTCGCTGAATTCTTTTATTAACCATAATGTAAAATGATCTGATCGGGTCTCTGTTCGCCCTAGCCTAGAAGTTTAATAGTGAATTTTATTCGCCACTTCATGCGCTTTGAGATGCCGCTTAGCCGAATACGCTATCTGAAATAGGAGCGACGTAAATTGAACAAATGTGACACAATTTCCCTGAAATCTTATATTAAACAAAATATAAAATGATCTAATCGGGTCTCTGTTTGCCTTACCCTAGAAGTTTAATGGTGCATTTTATTCGCCATTTCATGCGCTTTGAGATGCCGCTTAGCCCAATACGCTATCTGAAATAGGAGCGACGTAAATTGAACAAATGTGATAGAATTTCCCTGAAATCTTATATTGAACAAAATATAAAATGATCTAATTGGGGCTCTGATTGCCCTATCATAGAAGTTTAGTAGTGCATTTTACTTGCCCTTCCAGGCGCTTTAAGATACCGTCTAGCCCAATACGCTATCTGAAATAGGAGCGACGTAAATTGAACAAATGTGATAGAATTTCCCTGAAATCTTATATTGAACAAAATATAAAATGATCTAATTGGGGCTCTGATTGCCCTATCATAGAAGTTTAGTAGAGAATTTTACTCGCCATTCCACGCGCTTTAAGATGCCGCCTAGCCCAGTACGCTATCTGAAATAGGAGCGAAAGGTAAGTTGAACAAATGTGATAGAATTACGCTGAATTCTTATATTAACCGTAATATAAAATGATCTCACCGGGTCTCTGTTTGAATTATCCTAGAAGTTTGACAGTGCATTTCACTCGCCATTTCATGCGCTTTGAGATGCCGCTTAGTCCAATACGCTATCTGAAATAGGAGCGACGTAAATTGAACAAATGTGATAGAATTTCCTTGAAATCTTATATTAAACAAAATATAAAATGATCTAATCGGGTCTCTGAGTGCCCTATCATAGAAGTTTAGTAGTGCATTTTACTCGCCCTTCCACGCGCTTTAAGATGTCGTCTAGCCCAGTACGCTACCTGAAATAGGAGCGACGTAAGTTGAACAAATGTGATAGAATTACGCTGAATTCTTATATTAACCGTAATATAAAATGATCTAACCGGGTCTCTGTTTGCCTTACCCTAGAAGTTTAATAGTGCATTGTACTCGCCATTTCATGCGCTTTGAGATGCCGCGTAGCCCAATACGCTATCTGAAATGGGAGCGACGTAAATTGAACAAATGTGATAGGATTTCGCTGACTTCTTAAATTAACCATAATATAGAATGATCTAATCGAGTCTCTGTTCGCCCTACCCTAGAAGTTTAATAGTGCATTTCACTCGACATTTCATGCGCTTTGAGATGCCGCTTAGCCCAATAAGCTATCTGAAATAGGAGCGACGTAAATTGAACAAATGTGATAGAATTGCGCTGAATTCTCATGCTAACATTAATGTAAACTGATCTAATCGAGTCTCTGTTCGCCTTACCCTAGAAGTTTAATAGTGCACTTCACTCGCCATTTCATGCGCTTTGAGATGCCGCTTAGCCCAATACGCTATCTGAAATAGGAGCGACGTAAATCGAACAAATGTAATAGAATTTCCGTGAATTCTTATATTAACCTTAATGTAAAATGATCTAATCGGGTCTCTGTTCGCCTTACCATAGAAGTCTAATGGTGCATTTCACTCGCCATTTCATGCGCTTTGAGATGCCGCTTAGCCCAATACGCTATCTGAAATAGGAGCGACGTAAGTTGAACAAATGTGATAGAATTTCGCTGAATTCTTTTATTAACCATAATGTAAAATGATCTGATCGGGTCTCTGTTCGCCCTAGCCTAGAAGTTTAATAGTGAATTTTATTCGCCACTTCATGCGCTTTGAGATGCCGCTTAGCCGAATACGCTATCTGATATAGGAGCGACGTAAATTGAACAAATGTGACACAATTTCCCTGAAATCTTATATTAAACAAAATATAAAATGATCTAATCGGGTCTCTGTTTGCCTTACCCTAGAAGTTTAATGGTGCATTTTATTCGCCATTTCATGCGCTTTGAGATGCCGCTTCGCCCAATACGCTATCTGAAATAGGAGCGACGTAAATTGAACAAATGTGATAGAATTTCCCTGAAATCTTATATTGAACAAAATATAAAATGATCTAATTGGGGCTCTGATTGCCCTATCATAGAAGTTTAGTAGTGCATTTTACTTGCCCTTCCAGGCGCTTTAAGATACCGTCTAGCCCAATACGCTATCTGAAATAGGAGCGACGTAAATTGAACAAATGTGATAGAATTTTCCTGAAATCTTATATTGAACAAAATATAAAATGATCTAATTGGGGCTCTGATTGCCCTATCATAGAAGTTTAGTAGAGAATTTTACTCGCCATTCCACGCGCTTTAAGATGCCGCCTAGCCCAGTACGCTATCTGAAATAGGAGCGAAAGGTAAGTTGAACAAATGTGATAGAATTACGCTGAATTCTTATATTAACCGTAATATAAAATGATCTCACCGGGTCTCTGTTTGAATTATCCTAGAAGTTTGACAGTGCATTTCACTCGCCATTTCATGCGCTTTGAGATGCCGCTTAGTCCAATACGCTATCTGAAATAGGAGCGACGTAAATTGAACAAATGTGATAGAATTTCCTTGAAATCTTATATTAAACAAAATATAAAATGATCTAATCGGGTCTCTGATTGCCCTATCATAGAAGTTTAGTAGTGCATTTTACTCGCCCTTCCACGCGCTTTAAGATGTCGTCTAGCCCAGTACGCTACCTCAAATAGGAGCGACGTAAGTTGAACGAATGTGATAGAATTACGCTGAATTCTTATATTAACCGTAATATAAAATGATCTAACCGGGTCTCTGTTTGCCTTACCCTAGAAGTTTAATAGTGCATTGTACTCGCCATTTCATGCGCTTTGAGATGCCGCGTAGCCCAATACGCTATCTGAAATGGGAGCGACGTAAATTGAACAAATGTGATAGGATTTCGCTGACTTCTTAAATTAACCATAATATAGAATGATCTAATCGAGTCTCTGTTCGCCCTACCCTAGAAGTTTAATAGTGCATTTCACTCGACATTTCATGCGCTTTGAGATGCCGCTTAGCCCAATAAGCTATCTGAAATAGGAGCGACGTAAATTGAACAAATGTGATAGAATTGCGCTGAATTCTCATGCTAACATTAATGTAAACTGATCTAATCGAGTCTCTGTTCGCCTTACCCTAGAAGTTTAATAGTGCACTTCACTCGCCATTTCATGCGCTTTGAGATGCCGCTTAGCCCAATACGCTATCTGAAATAGGAGCGACGTAAATCGAACAAATGTAATAGAATTTCCGTGAATTCTTATATTAACCTTAATGTAAAATGATCTAATCGGGTCTCTGTTCGCCTTACCATAGAAGTCTAATGGTGCATTTCACTCGCCATTTCATGCGCTTTGAGATGCCGCTTAGCCCAATACGCTATCTGAAATAGGAGCGACGTAAGTTGAACAAATGTGATAGAATTTCGCTGAATTCTTTTATTAACCATAATGTAAAATGATCTGATCGGGTCTCTGTTCGCCCTAGCCTAGAAGTTTAATAGTGAATTTTATTCGCCACTTCATGCGCTTTGAGATGCCGCTTAGCCGAATACGCTATCTGATATAGGAGCGACGTAAATTGAACAAATGTGATAGAATTTCCCTGAAATCTTATATTAAACAAAATATAAAATGATCTAATCGGGTCTCTGTTTGCCTTACCCTAGAAGTTTAATGGTGCATTTTATTCGCCATTTCATGCGCTTTGAGATGCCGCTTCGCCCAATACGCTATCTGAAATAGGAGCGACGTAAATTGAACAAATGTGATAGAATTTCCCTGAAATCTTATATTGAACAAAATATAAAATGATCTAATTGGGGCTCTGATTGCCCTATCATAGAAGTTTAGTAGTGCATTTTACTTGCCCTTCCAGGCGCTTTAAGATACCGTCTAGCCCAATACGCTATCTGAAATAGGAGCGACGTAAATTGAACAAATGTGATAGAATTTTCCTGAAATCTTATATTGAACAAAATATAAAATGATCTAATTGGGGCTCTGATTGCCCTATCATAGAAGTTTAGTAGAGAATTTTACTCGCCATTCCACGCGCTTTAAGATGCCGCCTAGCCCAGTACGCTATCTGAAATAGGAGCGACGTAAGTTGAACAAATGTGATACAATTACGCTGAATTCTTATATTAACCGTAATATAAAATGATCTCACCGGGTCTCTGTTTGAATTATCCTAGAAGTTTGACAGTGCATTTCACTCGCCATTTCATGCGCTTTGAGATGCCGCTTAGCCCAATACGCTATCTGAAATAGGAGCGACGTAAATTGAACAAATGTGATAGAATTTCCTTGAAATCTTATATTAAACAAAATATAAAATGATCTAATCGGGTCTCTGAGTGCCCTATCATAGAAGTTTAGTAGTGCATTTTACTCGCCCTTCCACGCGCTTTAAGATGTCGTCTAGCCCAGTACGCTACCTGAAATAGGAGCGACGTAAGTTGAACAAATGTGATAGAATTACGCTGAATTCTTATATTAACCGTAATATAAAATGATCTAACCGGGTCTCTGTTTGCCTTACCCTAGAAGTTTAATAGTGCATTGTACTCGCCATTTCATGCGCTTTGAGATGCCGCGTAGCCCAATACGCTATCTGAAATGGGAGCGACGTAAATTGAACAAATGTGATAGGATTTCGCTGAATTCTTAAATTAACCATAATATAGAATGATCTAATCGAGTCTCTGTTCGCCCTACCCTAGAAGTTTAATAGTGCATTTCACTCGACATTTCATGCGCTTTGAGATGCCGATTAGCCCAATAAGCTATCTGAAATAGGAGCGACGTAAATTGAACAAATGTGATAGAATTGCGCTGAATTCTCATGCTAACATTAATGTAAACTGATCTAATCGAGTCTCTGTTCGCCTTACCCTAGAAGTTTAATAGTGCACTTCACTCGCCATTTCATGCGCTTTGAGATGCCGCTTAGCCCAATACGCTACCTGACATAGGAGCGACGTAAATTGAACAAATGTGATAGAATTTCGCTGAATCCTTATATTAACCAAAATATAAAATGATCTAATCGGGTCTCTGATTGCCCTATCATAGAAGTTTAATAGTGCATTTTACTCGCCATTCCACGCGCTTTAAGATGACGCCTAGCCCAGTACGCTATCTGAAATAGGAGCGACGTAAATTGAACAAATGTGATAGAATTTCGCTGAATCCTTATATTAACCAAAATATAAAATGATCTAATCGGGTCTCTTATTGCCCTATCATAGACGTTTCATAGGGTATTTTACTCGCCATTCCACGCGCTTTAAGATGCCGCCTAGACCAGTACGCTATTTGAAATAGGAACGACGTAAATTGAACAAGTGTGATAGAATTTCGTTGAATTCTTAAATTAACCATAATATAAAATGATCAAATCGGGTCTCTGTCTGCCATACCCTAGAAGTTTAATAGTGCATTTTATTCGCCATTTCATGCGCTTTGAGATGCCGCTTAGCCCAATACGCTATCTGAAATATCAGCGACGTAAATTGAACAAATGTGATAGAATTTCATTGAATTCTTATATTAACCTTAATGTAAAATGATCTATTCGGGTCTCTGTTCGCCCTACCCTAGAAGTTTGATAGTGCATTTCTCTCGTCATTTCATGCGCATTAAGATGCCGCTTAGCCCTGTAACCTATCTGAAATAGGAGCGATGTAAATTGAACAAATGTGATAGAATTTCCCTGAAGTCTTATATTAAACAAAACATAAAATGATCTAATCGGGTCTCTTATTGCCCTATCATAGACGTTTCATAGGGTATTTTACTCGCCATTCCACGCGCTTTAAGATGCCGCCTAGCCCAGTACGCTATCTGAAATAGGAACGACGTAAATTGAACAAGTGTGATAGAATTTCGTTGAATTCTTAAATTAACCAAAATATGAAATGATCTAATCGGGTCTCTGATTGCCCTATCATAGAAGGCTAATAGTGCATTTTACTCGCTATTCCACGCGCTTTAAGGTGCCGGCTAGCCCAGTAGGCTATCTGAAATAGGAGTGACGTAAATTGAACAAATGTGATAGAGTTACACTTAATTCTTTTATTAACCATAATCTAATATGATCTAATCGGGTCTCTGTTTGCCATACCCTAGAAGTTTAATAGTGGATTTTGCTCGCCATTTCATGCGCTTTGAGATGCCGCATAGCCCAGTACGCTATCTGAAATAGGAGCGACGTAAGTTGAACAAAAGTGATAGAATTTCGCTGAATCCTTATATTAACCAAAATATAAAATGATCTAATCGGGTCTCTGATTGCCCTATCATAGAAGTTTAATAGTGCATTTTACTCGCCATTCCACGCTCTTTAAGATGCGCCTAGCCCAGTATGCTATCAGAAATAGGAACGACGTAAATTGAACAAATGTGATAGAATTTTACTGAATTCTTATATTAACCGTAATATAAAATGATCTAATCGGGTCTCTGTTTGCCTTACCCTAGAAGTTTAATAGTGCATTTTACTCGCCATTCCACGCGCTTTAAGATGCCGCCTAGCCCAGTACGCTATCTGAAATAGGAGCGACGTAAGTTGAACAAATGTGATAGAATTACGCTGAATTCTTATATTAACCGAAATATAAAATGATCTAATCGGGTCTCTCTTTGCCTTATCCTAGAAGTTTAATAGTGCATTTTACTCGCCATTTCATGCGCTTTGAGATGCCGCTTATCCAAATACGCTATCTGAAATAGGAGCGACGTAAATTGAACAAATGTGATAGAATTTCGCTGAATTCTTAAATTAACTATAATATGAAATGATCTAATCGGGTCACTGATTGCCCTATCATAGAAGTTTAATAGTGCATTTTACTCGCCATTCCACGCGCTTTAAGTTGCCGCCTAGCCCAGTACGCTATCTCAAATAGGAGCGACGTAAATTGAACAAATGTGATAGAATTTTGCTGAATTCTTAAATTAACCATAATATAAAATGAACTAATCGGGTCTCTGTTTGTCCTACCCTAGAAGTTTAATAGTGCATTTTACTCGCCATTTCATGCGCATTGAGATGCCGCTTAGCCCAATACGCTATCTGAAATAGGAGCGACGTAAATTGAACAAATGTGATAGAATTTCGCTGAATTCTTATATTAACCCAAATATAAAATGATCTAATCGGGTCTCTGATTGCCCTATCATCGAAGTTAAATAGTGAATTTCACTCGCCATTCCACGCGCTTTAAGATGCCGCCTAGCCCAGTACGCTATCTGAAATAGGAGCGACGTAAATTGAACAAATGTGATAGAATTACGCTGCATTCTTATATATTAACCGTAATATAAAATGTTCTAATCGGGTCTCTGTTTGGCTTGTCCTAGAAGTTTAATAGTGCATTTTACTCGCCATTTCATGCGCTTTGAAATGCCGCTTAGCCCAATACGCTATCTGAAATAGGAGCGACGTAAATTGAACAAATGTGATAGAATTTCGCTGAATTCTTAAATTAACCATAATATAAAATGATCTAATCGGGTCTCTGTTTGTCCTACCCTAGAAGTTTAATAGTGCATTTTACTCGCCATTTCATGCGCTTTGAGATGCCGCCTAGCCCAGTACGCTATCTGAAATAGGAGCGACGTAAGTTGAACAAATGTGATAGAATTACGCTGCATTCTTATATTAACCGTAATATAAAATGATCTAATCGGGTCTCTGTTTGCCCTATCCTAGAAGTTTAATAGTGCATTATACTCGCCATTTCATGCGCTTTGAAATGCCGCTTAGCCCAATACGCTATCTGAAATAGGAGCGACGTAAATAGAACAAATGTGATAGAATTTCGCTGAATTCTTAAATTAACCATAATATAAAATGATCTAATCGGGTCTCTGTTTGCCTTACCCTAGAAGTTTAATAGTGCATTTTACTCGCCATTCCACGCGCTTTAAGATGCCGCCTAGCCCAGTACGCTATCTGAAATAGGAGCGACGTAAGTTGAACAAATGTGATAGAATTACGCTGCATTCTTATATTAACCGTAATATAAAATGATCTACTCGGGTCTCTGTTTGCCTTATCCTAGAAGTTTAATAGTGCATTATACTCGCCATTTCATGCGCTTCGAGATGCCGCTTAGCCCAATACGCCATCTGAAATAGGAGCGACGTAAATTGAACAAATGTGATAGAATTTCCGTGAATTCTTATATTAACCTTAATGTAAAATGATCTAATCGGGTCTCTGATCGCCCTACCATAGAAGTCTAATAGTGCATTTCACTCGCCATTTCATGCGCTTTGAGATGCCTCTTAGCCCAATACGCTATCTGAAATAGGAGCGACGTAAGTTGAACAAATGTGATAGAATTTCGCTGAATTCTTTTATGAACCATAATGTAAAATGATCTAATCGGGTCTCTGTTCACCCTAGCCTAGAGGTTTAATAGTGCATTTTACTCGCCATTCCACGCGCTTTAAGTTACCGCATAGCCCAGTACGCTATCTAAAATAGGAGCGACGTAAATTGAACAAATGTGATAGAATTTTGCTGAATCATTAAATTATCGGTAATATAAAATGATCTAATCGGGTCTCTGTTTGCCCTACCCTAGAGGTTTCATAGTGCATTTTACTCGCCATTTCATGCGCTTTGAGATGCCGCTTAGCCCAATACGCTATCTGAAACGTGAGCGACGTAAATTGAACAAATGTGATAGAATTTCGCTGAATTCTTATATTATCCCAAATATAAAATGATCTAATCGGGTCTCTGATTGCCCTATCATCGATGTTAAATAGTGAATTTCACTCGCCATTCCACGCGCATTAAGATGCCGCCTAGCCCAATACGCTATCTGAAATAGGAGCGACGTAAATAGAACAAATGTGGTAGAATTTCGCTGAATTCTCAAATTAACTATAATATATAATTATCTAATCGGGTCTCTGTTTGCCCTACCATAGAAGTTTAATAGTGCATTTTACTCGTCATTTCATGCGCTGTGAGAGGCAGATTAGCCCAATACGTTACCTGAAATAGGAGCGATGTAAATTGAACAAATGTGATAGAATTTCGCTGAATTCTTTTATTAACCATAATGTAAAATGATCTAATCGGGTCTCCGTTCGCCCTATCCTAGAAGTTTAATGGTGCATTTTATTCGCCATTTCATGCTCTTTGAGATGCCGCTTAGCCCTATACGCTATCTGAAATAGGAGCGACGTAAATTGAACAAATGTGATAGAATTTTCCTGAAATCTTATATTGAACAAAATATAAAATGATCTAATTGGGGCTCTGATTGCCCTATCATAGAAGTTTAGTAGTGCATTTTACTCGCCCTTCCAGGCGCTTTAAGATACCGTCTAACCCAATACGCTATCTGAAATAGGAGCGACGTAAATTGAACAAATGTGATAGAATTTCCCTGAAATCTTATATTAACCATAATATAAAATGATCTAATCGGGTCTCTGATTGCCCTATCATAGAAGTTTAATAGTGCATTTTACTCGCCATTCCACGCTCTTTAAGATGCGCCTAGCCCAGTATGCTATCTGAAATAGGAACGACGTAAATTGAACAAATGTGATAGAATTTTGCTGAATTCTTATATTAACCGTAATATAAAATGATCTAATCGGGTCTCTGTTTGCCTTACCCTAGAAGTTTAATAGTGCATTTTACTCGCCATTCCACGCGCTTTAAGATGCCGCCTAGCCCAGTACGCTATCTGAAATAGGAGCGACGTAAGTTGAACAAATGTGATAGAATTACGCTGCATTCTTATATTAACCGTAATATAAAATGATCTAATCGGGTCTCTGTTTGCCTTATCCTAGAAGTTTAATAGTGCATTATACTCGCCATTTCATGCGCTTCGAGATGCCGCTTAGCCCAATACGCCATCTGAAATAGGAGCGACGTAAATTGAACAAATGTGATAGAATTTCCGTGAATTCTTATATTAACCTTAATGTAAAATGATCTAATCGGGTCTCTGATCGCCCTACCATAGAAGTCTAATAGTGCATTTCACTCGCCATTTCATGCGCTTTGAGATGCCTCTTAGCCCAATACGCTATCTGAAATAGGAGCGACGTAAGTTGAACAAATGTGATAGAATTTCGCTGAATTCTTTTATGAACCATAATGTAAAATGATCTAATCGGGTCTCTGTTCACCCTAGCCTAGAGGTTTAATAGTGCATTTTACTCGCCATTCCACGCGCTTTAAGTTACCGCATAGCCCAGTACGCTATCTAAAATAGGAGCGACGTAAATTGAACAAATGTGATAGAATTTTGCTGAATCATTAAATTATCGGTAATATAAAATGATCTAATCGGGTCTCTGTTTGCCCTACCCTAGAGGTTTCATAGTGCATTTTACTCGCCATTTCATGCGCTTTGAGATGCCGCTTAGCCCAATACGCTATCTGAAACGTGAGCGACGTAAATTGAACAAATGTGATAGAATTTCGCTGAATTCTTATATTATCCCAAATATAAAATGATCTAATCGGGTCTCTGATTGCCCTATCATCGATGTTAAATAGTGAATTTCACTCGCCATTCCACGCGCATTAAGATGCCGCCTAGCCCAATACGCTATCTGAAATAGGAGCGACGTAAATAGAACAAATGTGGTAGAATTTCGCTGAATTCTCAAATTAACTATAATATATAATTATCTAATCGGGTCTCTGTTTGCCCTACCATAGAAGTTTAATAGTGCATTTTACTCGTCATTTCATGCGCTGTGAGAGGCAGATTAGCCCAATACGTTACCTGAAATAGGAGCGATGTAAATTGAACAAATGTGATAGAATTTCGCTGAATTCTTTTATTAACCATAATGTAAAATGATCTAATCGGGTCTCCGTTCGCCCTATCCTAGAAGTTTAATGGTGCATTTTATTCGCCATTTCATGCTCTTTGAGATGCCGCTTAGCCCAATACGCTATCTGAAATAGGAGCGACGTAAATTGAACAAATGTGATAGAATTTTCCTGAAATCTTATATTGAACAAAATATAAAATGATCTAATTGGGGCTCTGATTGCCCTATCATAGAAGTTTAGTAGTGCATTTTACTCGCCCTTCCAGGCGCTTTAAGATACCGTCTAACCCAATACGCTATCTGAAATAGGAGCGACGTAAATTGAACAAATGTGATAGAATTTCCCTGAAATCTTATATTAACCATAATATAAAATGATCTAATCGGGTCTCTGATTGCCCTATCATAGAAGTTTAATAGTGCATTTTACTCGCCATTCCACGCTCTTTAAGATGCGCCTAGCCCAGTATGCTATCTGAAATAGGAACGACGTAAATTGAACAAATGTGATAGAATTTTGCTGAATTCTTATATTAACCGTAATATAAAATGATCTAATCGGGTCTCTGTTTGCCTTACCCTAGAAGTTTAATAGTGCATTTTACTCGCCATTCCACGCGCTTTAAGATGCCGCCTAGCCCAATACGCTACCTGAAATAGGAGCGACGTAAATTGAACAAATGTGATAGAATTTCCCTGAAATCTTATATTGAACAAAATATAAAATGATCTAATTGGGGCTCTGATTGCCCTATCATAGAAGTATAGTAGTGCATTTTACTCGCCCTTCCAGGCGCTTTAAGATACCGTCTAGCCCAATACGCTATCTGAAATAGGAGCGACGTAAATTGAACAATTGTGATAGAATTTCCCCGAAATCTTATATTGAACAAAATATAAAATGATCTAATCGGGTCTCTGATTGCCCTATCATAGAAGTTTAGTAGTGCATTTTACTCGCCCTTCCACGCGCTTCAAGATGCCGTCTAGCCCAGTACGCTCTCTGAAATAGCAGCGACGTAAATTGAACAAATGTGATATAATTTCCCTGAATTCTTATATTAACCATAATATAAAATGATCTAATCGGGTCTCTGTTTGCCGTACCCTAGAAGTTTAATAGTGGATTTTGCTCGCCATTTCATGCGCTTTGAGATGCCGCCTAGCCCAATACGCTATCTGAAATAGCAGCGACGTAAATTGAACAAATGTGATATAATTTCCCTGAATTCTTATATTAACCTTAATGTAAAATGATCTAATCGGGTCTCTGTTCGCCCTACCCTAGAAGTTTAATAGTGCATTTCACTCGCCATTTCATGCGCTTTGAGATGCCGCCTAGCCCAGTATGCTATCTGAAATAGGAGCGACGTAAGTTTAACAAATGTGATAGAATTACGCTGAATTGTTATGTTAACCGTAATATAAAATGATCTAATCGGGTCTCTGTTTGCCTTATCCTAGAAGTTTAATAGTGCATTATACTCGCCATTTCATGCGCTTCGAGATGCCGCTTAGCCCAATACGCCATCTGAAATAGGAGCGACGTAAATTGAACAAATGTGATAGAATTTCCGTGAATTCTTATATTAACCTTAATGTAAAATGATCTAATCGGGTCTCTGATCGCCCTACCATAGAAGTCTAATAGTGCATTTCACTCGCCATTTCATGCGCTTTGAGATGCCTCTTAGCCCAATACGCTATCTGAAATAGGAGCGACGAAAGTTGAACAAATGTGATAGAATTTCGCTGAATTCTTTTATGAACCATAATGTAAAATGATCTAATCGGGTCTCTGTTCACCCTAGCCTAGAGGTTTAATAGTGCATTTTACTCGCCATTCCACGCGCTTTAAGTTACCGCCTAGCCCAGTACGCTATCTAAAATAGGAGCGACGTAAATTGAACAAATGTGATAGAATTTTGCTGAATCCTTAAATTAACGGTAATATAAAATGATCTAATCGGGTCTCTGTTTGCCCTACCCTAGAGGTTTCATAGTGCATTTTACTCGCCATTTCATGCGCTTTGAGATGCCGCTTAGCACAATACGCTATCTGAAACGTGAGCGACGTAAATTGAACAAATGTGATAGAATTTCGCTGAATTCTTATATTATCCCAAATATAAAATGATATAATCGGGTCTCTGATTGCCCTATCATCGATGTTAAATAGTGAATTTCACTCGCCATTCCACGCGCATTAAGATGCCGCCTAGCCCAATACGCTATCTGAAATAGGAGCGACGTAAATAGAACAAGTGTGGTAGAATTTCGCTGAATTCTCAAATTAACTATAATATAAAATTATCTAAACGGGTCTCTGTTTGCCCTACCATAGAAGTTTAATAGTGCATTTTACTCGTCATTTCATGCGCTGTGAGAGGCAGCTTAGCCCAATACGTTATCTGAAATAGGAGCGATGTAAATTGAACAAATGTGATAGGATTTCGCTGAATTCTTTTATTAACCATAATGTAAAATGATCTAATCGGGTCTCCGTTCGCCCTAGCCTAGAAGTTTAATGGTGCATTTTATTCGTCATTTCATGCGCTTTGATATGCCGCTTAGCCCAATACGCTATCTGAAATAGGAGCGACGTAAATTAAACAAATGTGATAGAATTTCCCTGAAATCTTATATTGAACAAAATATAAAATGATCTAATTGGGGCTCTGATTGCCCTATCATAGAAGTTTAGTAGTGCATTTTACTCGCCCTTCCAGGCGCTTTAAGATACCGTCTAGCCCAATACGCTATCTGAAATAGGAGCGACGTAAATTGAACAAATGTGATAGAATTTCCCCGAAATCTTATATTGAACAAAATATAAAATGATCTAATCGGGTCTCTGATTGCCCTATCATAGAAGTTTAGTAGTGCATTTTACTCGCCCTTCCACGCGCTTCAAGATGCCGTCTAGCCCAGTACGCTCTCTGAAATAGCAGCGACGTAAATTGAACAAATGTGATATAATTTCCCTGAATTCTTATATTAACCATAATATAAAATGATCTAATCGGGTCTCTGTTTGCCGTACCCTAGAAGTTTAATAGTGGATTTTGCTCGCCATTTCATGCGCTTTGAGATGCCGCCTAGCCCAATACGCTATCTGAAATAGCAGCGACGTAAATTGAACAAATGTGATATAATTTCCCTGAATTCTTATATTAACCTTAATGTAAAATGATCTAATCGGGTCTCTGTTCGCCCTACCCTAGAAGTTTAATAGTGCATTTCACTCGCCATTTCATGCGCTTTGAGATGCCGCCTAGCCCAGTACGCTATCTGAAATAGGAGCGACGTAAGTTTAACAAATGTGATAGAATTACGCTGAATTGTTATGTTAACCGTAATATAAAATGATCTAATCGGGTCTCTGTTCGCCTTACCCTAGAAGTTTAATAGTGCATTTTACTCGCCATTCCACGCGCTTTAAGATGCCGCCTAGCCCAGTACGCTATCTGAAATAGGAGCGACGTAAGTTGAACAAATGTGATAGTATTACGCTGCATTCTTATATTAACCGTAATATAAAATGATGTAATCGGGTCTCTGTTTGCCTTATCCTAGAAGTTTAATAGTGCATTATACTCGCCATTTCATGCGCTTCGAGATGCCGCTTAGCCCAATACGCCATCTGAAATAGGAGCGACGTAAATTGAACAAATGTGATAGAATTTCCGTGAATTCTTATATTAACCTTAATGTAAAATGATCTAATCGGGTCTCTGATCGCCCTACCATAGAAGTCTAATAGTGCATTTCACTCGCCATTTCATGCGCTTTGAGATGCCTCTTAGCCCAATACGCTATCTGAAATAGGAGCGACGAAAGTTGAACAAATGTGATAGAATTTCGCTGAATTCTTTTATGAACCATAATGTAAAATGATCTAATCGGGTCTCTGTTCACCCTAGCCTAGAGGTTTAATAGTGCATTTTACTCGCCATTCCACGCGCTTTAAGTTACCGCCTAGCCCAGTACGCTATCTAAAATAGGAGCGACGTAAATTGAACAAATGTGATAGAATTTTGCTGAATCCTTAAATTAACGGTAATATAAAATGATCTAATCGGGTCTCTGTTTGTCCTACCCTAGAGGTTTCATAGTGCATTTTACTCGCCATTTCATGCGCTTTGAGATGCCGCTTAGCACAATACGCTATCTGAAACGTGAGCGACGTAAATTGAACAAATGTGATAGAATTTCGCTGAATTCTTATATTATCCCAAATATAAAATGATATAATCGGGTCTCTGATTGC
>CAKAJE020002073.1:0-101328 GCA_916610135.2 Macropis europaea
CGACGTAAATTGAAGGAATGTGATAGAATTACGCTGAATTCTTAAATTAACCATAACATAAAATGATCTAATCGGGTCTCTGTTTGCCCTACCCTAGAAGTTTAATAGTGCATTTTACTCGCCATTTCATGCGCTTTGAGATGCCGCGTAGCACAATACGCTATCTGTAAGAGGAGCGACGTAAATTGATCGAATGTGATAGAATTACGCTGCATTCTTATATTAACCATAATATGAAATGATTTAATCGGGTCTCTGATTGCCCTATCATAGAAGTTTATATAGTGCATTTTACTCGCCATTCCACGCGCTTTGAGATGCCGCTTATCCCAATACGCTATCTGAAATAGGAGCGACGTAAATTGAACAAATGTGATACAATTTCCCTCAAATCTTATATTAAACAAAATATAAAATGATCTAATCGGGTCTCTGTTTGCCCTACCCTAGAAGTTTAATAGTGCATGTTACTCGCCATTTCATGCGCCTTCAGATGCCGCTTAGACCAATACGCTATCTGAAATAGGAGCGACGTAAATTGAACAAATGTGATAGAATTTCGCTGAATACTTAAATTAACCATAATATAAAATGATCTAATTGGGTCTCTGTTTGCCCTACCCTAGAAGTTTAATAGTGCATTTCACTCGTCATTTCATGCGCTTTGAGATGCCGCTAAGCACAATACGCTATCTGAAATAGGAGCGACGTAAATTGAACAAATGTGATAGAATTTCGCTGAATTCTTAAATTAACCATAATATAAAATGATCTAATTGGGTCTCTGTTTGCCCTACCCTAGAAGTTTAATAGTGCATTTTACTCGCCATTTCTTGCGCTTTGAGATGCCGCTTATCCCAATATGCTATCTGAAATATGAGCGACGTAAATTGAACAAATGTGATAGAATGTCCCTGAATTCTTATATTAACATTAATGTAAAATGATCAAATCGGGTCTCTGTTTGCCCTACCCTAGAAGTTTAATAATGCATTTCACTCGTCATTTCATGCGCTTTGGATGCCGCTTAGCCCAATAAGCTATCTGAAATAGGAGCGACGTAAATTGAACAAATGTGATAGAATTTTGCTGAATTCTTAAATTAACCAGAATATAAAATGATCTAATCGGGTCTCTGTTTGCCCTACCCTAGAAGTTTAATAGTGCATTTCACTCGTCACTTCATGCGCTTTGAGATGCCGCTAAGCCCAATAAGCTATCTGAAATTGGAGCGACGTAAATTGAACAAATGTGATAAAATTTCGCAGAATTCTTATGTTAACCAAAATATAAAATGATCTAATCGGGTCTATGTTCGCGCTATCATAGAAGTTTAATAGTGCATTTTACTCGCCATTCCACGCGCTTTAAGATGCCGCCTAGCCCAGTACGCTATCTGAAATAGGAGCGACGTAAATTGAACAAATGTGATAGAATTTTGCTGAATTCTTAAATTAACCATAATATAAAATGATCTAATCGGGTCTCTGTTTGCCCTACCCTAGAGGTTTAATAGTGCATTTTACTCGCCATTTCATGCGCCTTCAGATGCCGTTTAGCCGAATACGCTATCTGAAATAGGAGCGACGTAAATTGAACAAATGTGATAGAATTTCGCTGAATTCTTAAATTAACCATAATATAAAATGATCTAATCGGGTCTCTGCTTGCCCTACCCTAGAAGTTTAATAGTGCATTTCACTCGTCATTTCATGCGCTTCGAGATGCCGCATTGCCCAATACGCTACCTGAAATAGGAGCGACGTAAACTGAACGAATGTGATAGAATTACGCTGCAATCTTAAATTAACCATAATATAAAATGATTTAATCGGGTCTTTGTTTGCCCTGCCCTAGAAGTTTAATAGTGCATTTTACTCGCCATTTCATGCGCTTTGAGATGCCGCATAGTCCAATACGCTATCTGAAATAGGAGCGACGTAAATTGAACAAACGTGATAGAATTTCCGTGAATTCTTATGTTAACCTTAATGTAAAATGATGTAATCGGGTCTCCGTTCGCCCTACCCCTAGAAGTTTAATAGTGCATTTTACTCGCCATTTCATGCGCTTTCAGATGCCGCTTAGCCCAATACGCTATTTGAAATAGGAGCGACGTAAATTGAAGGAATGTGATAGAATTACGCTGAATTCTTAAATTAACCATAACATAAAATGATCTAATCGGGTCTCTGTTTGCCCTACCCTAGAAGTTTAATAGTGCATTTTACTCGCCATTTCATGCGCTTTGAGAGGCCGCGTAGCACAATACGCTATCTGTAAGAGGAGCGACGTAAATTGATCGAATGTGATAGAATTACGCTGCATTCTTATATTAACCATAATATGAAATGATTTAATCGGGTCTCTGTTTGCCCTACCCTAGAAGTGTGATATTGCATTTTACTCGCCATTTCATGCGCTTTGAGAAGCCGCATACCACAATACGCTATCTGAAATAGGAGTCACGTAAATTGAAAAATGTGAAAGAATTTCCCTGAATTCTTATATTAACCTTAATGTAAAATGATCTAATCGGGTCTCTGTTCGCCCTACCATAGAAGTCTAATAGTGCATTTCACTCGTCATTTCATGCGCTTTGAGATGCCGCTTAGCCCAATAGGCTATCTGAAATAGGAGCAACGTAAATTGCACAAATGTGATAGAATTACGCTAAATTCTTATAATAACCGTAATATAAAATGATGTAATCGGGTATCTGTTTGCCTTACCCTAGATGTTTAACAGTGCATTTCACTCGTCATTTCATGCGCTTTGAGATGCCGCTTAGCCCAATAAGCTATCTGATATAGGTGCGACGTAAATGGAACAAATGTGATAGAATTTCGCTGAATTCTTGTATTAACCAAAATATAAAATGACCTAGTCGGGGCTCTGTTTGCCCTATCATAGAAGTTTAATAGTGCATTTTACTCGCCATTCCACGCGCTTTAAGATGCCTCCTAGCCCAGTACGCTATCTGAAATAGGAGCAACGTAAATTGAACAAATGTGATAGAATTACGCTGCATTCTTATATTAACCGTAATATAAAATGATCTAATCGGGTCTCTGTTTGCCTTACCCTAGAAGTTTAACAGTGCATTTTACTCGCCATTTCATGCGCTTTGAGATGCCGCTTAGCCCAATACGCTATCTGAAATAGGAGCGACGTAAATTGAAGAACTGTGATAGAATTTCGCTGACTTCTTAAATTAACCATAATATAAAATGATCTAATCGGGTCTCTGTGTGCCCTACCCTAGAAGTTTATTAGCGCATTTTACTCGACATTTCTTCCGCTTTGAGATGCCGCTTTGCCCAATACGCTATCTGAAATAGGAGCGACGTAAATTGAACAAATGTGATAGAATTTTGCTGAATTCTTAAGTTAACCATAATATAAAATGATCTAATCGGGTCTCTGTTTGCCCTACCCTAGAAGTTTAATAGTGCATTTTACTCGCCATTTCATGCGCTTTGAGATGCCGCTTAGCCCAATACGCTATCTGAAATAGGAGCGACGTAAATTGAACAAATGTGATAGAATTTCGCTGAATTCTTAAATTAGCTATAATATGAAATGATCTAATCGGGTGTCTGTTTGCCCTACCCTAGAACTTTAATAGTGCATTTTACTCGCCATTCCACGCGCTTTAAGATGCCGCCTAGCCCAGTACGCTATCTGAAATAGGAGCGACCTAAATTGAACGAATGTGATAGAATTTTGCTGAATTCTTAGATTAACCATAATATAAAATGATCTAATCGGGTCTCTGCTTGCCCTACCATAGAAGTCTAATAGTGCATTTCACTCGCCATTTCATGCGCTTTGAGGTGCCGCCTAGCCCAGTACGCTATCTGAAATAGGAGCGACGTAAGTCGAACAAATGTGATTGAATTACGCTGCATTCTTATATTAACCGTAATATAAAATGATCTAATCGGGTCTCTGTTTGCCTTATCCTAGAAGTTTAATAGTGCATTATACTCGCCATTTCATGCGCTTTTAGATGCCGCTTAGCCCAATACGCTATCTGAAATAGGAGCGACGTAAATTGAACAAATGTGATAGAATTTCCCTGAAATCTTATATTAAACAAAATATAAAATGATCTAATCGGGTCTCTGATTGCCCTTTCATAGAAGTTTAGTAGTGCATTTTACTCGCCATTCCACGCGCTTTAAGATGCCGCCTAGCCCAGTACGCTATCTGAAATGGGAGCGACATAAGTTGAACAAATGTGATAGAATTACGCTGAATTCTTATATTAACCGTAATATAAAATGATCTAATCGGGTCTCTCTTTGCCTTATTCTAGAAGTTTAATAGTGCATTATACTCGCCATTTCATGCGCTTTTAGATGCCGCCTAGCCCAGTACGCTATCTGAAATGGGAGCGACGTAAGTTGAACAAATGTGATAGAAATACGCTGAATTCTTATATTAACGGTAATATAAAATGATCTAATCGGGTCTCAGTTTGCCTTATCCTAGAAGTTTAATAGTGCATTTTACCCGCCATTTCATGCGCTTCGAGATGCCGCTTAGCCCAATACGCCATCTGAAATAGGAGCGACGTAAATTGAACAAATGTGATAGAATTTCCCTGAAATATTATATTAACCGTAATATAAAATGATCAAATCGGGTCTCTGTTTGCCCTACCCTAGAAGTTTAATAGTGCATTTTACTCGCCATTGCATGTGCTTTGAGATGCCGCATAGCCCGATACGCTATCTGAAATAGGAGCGACGTAAATTGAACAAATGTGATAGAATTTCCGTGAATTCTTATATTAACCTTAATGTAAAATGATCTAATCGGGTCTCTGATCGCCCTAGCATAGAAGTCTAATAGTGCATTTCACTCGCCATTTCATGAGCTTTGAGATGCCTCTTAGCCCAATACGCTATCTGAAATAGGAGCGACGTAAGTTGAACAAATGTGATAGAATTTCCCTGAAATCTTATATTAAACAAAATATAAAATGATCTAATCGTGTCTCTGATTGCCCTATCATAGAAGTTTAATAGTGCATTTTACTCGCCATTCCACGCGCTTTCAGATGCCGCCTAGCCCAGTACGCTATCTGAAATAGGAGCGACGTAAATTGAACAAATGTGATAGAATTTTGCTGAATTCTTAAATTAACCATAACATAAAATAATCTAATCGGGTCTCTGTTTGCCCTACCCTAGAAGTTTAATAGTGCATTTCACTCGTCATTCCACGCGCTTTAAGATGCTGCCTAGCCCAGTACGCTATCTGAAATAGGAGCGACGTAAGTTGAACAAATGTGATGGAATTTTGCTGAATTCTTAAATTAACCATAATATAAAATGATCTAAGCGGGTCTCGGTTTGCCCTACCCTAGAAGTTTAATTGTGCATTTCACTCGTCACTTCATGCGCTTTGAGATGCCGCTAAGCCCAATAAGCTATCTGAAATAGGAGCGACGTAAATTGAACAAATGTGATAGAATTTCGCAGAATTCTTATGTTAACCAAAATATAAAATGATCTAATCTGGTCTCTGTTCGCCCTAGCCAAGAAGTTAAATAGTGCATTTTGTTCGCCATTTCATGCGATTTGAGATGCCGCTTAGCCCAATACGCTATCTGAAATAGGAGCGACGTAAATTGAACAAATGTGATAGAATTTCCCTGAAATCTTATATTAAACAAAATATAAAATGATCTAATCGGGTCTCTGATTGCTCTATCATAGAAGTTTAGCAGTGCATTTTACTCGCCCTTCCACGCGCTTTAAGATGCCGCCTAGCCCAATACGCTATCTGAAATAGGAGCGACGTAAATTGAACAAACGTGATAGAATTTCCGTGAATTCTTATGTTAACCTTAATGTAAAATGATCTAATCGGGTCTCCGTTCGACCTACCATAGAAGTCTAATAGTGCATTTCACTCGCCATTTCATGCACTTTGAGATGCCGCTTAGCCCAATACGCTATCTGAAATAGGAGCGACGTAAGTTGAACAAATGTGATAGAATTTCCGTGAATCCTAATATTAACCTTAATGTAAAATGATCTAATCGGGTCTCTGTTCGCACTACCATAGAAGTCTAATCGTGCATTTCACTCGCCATTTCATGCGCTTTGATATGCCGCTTAGCCCAATAAGCTACCTGAAATAGGAACGACGTAAATTGAACAAATGTGATAGAATTTCGCTGAATTCTCATATTAACATTAATATAAAATGATCTAAGCGGGTCTCCGTTCGCCCTACCATAGAAGTTTAATAGTGCATTTCACTCGTCATTTCATGCGCTTTGAGATGCCGCTTAGCCCAATAAGCTACCTGAAATAGGAACGACGTAAATTGAACAAATGTGATAGAATTTTGCTGAATTCTTATATTAACCAAACTATAAAATGATCTAATCGGGTCTCCGTTCGCCCTACCATAGAAGTCTAATAGTGCATTTCACTCGCCATTTCATGCACTTTGCGATGCCGCTTAGCCCAATACGCTATCTGAAATAGGAGCGACGTAAATTGAACAAATGTGATAGAATTTCGCTGAATTCTTAAATTAACCATAATATAAAATAATCTCATCGGGTTTCTGTTTGCCCTACCCTAGAAGTTTAATAGTGCATTTTACTCACCATTTCATGCGCTTTGAGATGCCGCATAGCCCAATACGCTATCTGAAATAGGAGCGACGTAAATTGAACAAATGTGATAGAATTTCCGTGAATCCTAATATTAACCTTAATGTAAAATGATCTAATCGGGTCTCTGTTCGCACTACCATAGAAGTCTAATCGTGCATTTCACTCGCCATTTCATGCGCTTTGATATGCCGCTTAGCCCAATACGCTATCTGAAATAGGAGCGACGTAAGTTGAACAAATGTGATAGAATTTCGCTGAATTCTTTTATTAACCATAATGTATAATGATCTGATCGGGTCTCTGTTCGCCCTAGTCTAGAAGTTTAATAGTGCATTTTATTCGCCACTTCATGCGCTTTGAGATGCCGATTAGCCGAATACGCTATCTGAAATAGGAGCGACGTAAATTGAACAAATATGATAGAACTTCGCTGAATTCTTAAATTAACCATAATATAAAATGATCTAATCGGCTCTCTGTTTGCCCTAACCTAGAAGTTTAATAGTGCATTTTATTCGCCATTTCAGGCGCTTTGAGATGCCGCTTAGCCCAATATGCTATCTGAAATAGGAGCGACGTAAATTGAACAAATGTGATAGAATTTCGCAGAATTCTTATGTTAACCAAAATATAAAATGATCTAATCTGGTCTCTGTTCGCCCTAGCCTAGAAGTTTAATAGTGCATTTTACTTGCCATTCCACGCGCTTTAAGATGCCGCCTAGCCCAGTTCGCTATCTGAAATAGGAGCGACGTAAATTGATCAAATGCGATAAAATTTTGCTGACATCTTAAATTAACCATAATATAAAATGATCTAATCGGGTCTCTGATTGACCTATCATAGAATTTTAATAGTGCATTTTACTCGCCATTCCACCCGGTTTAAGATGCCGCCTAGCGCAGTACGCTATCTGAAATAGGTACGACGTAAATTGAACAAATGTGATAGAATTTTGCTGAATTCTTAAATTAACCATAATATAAAATGATCTAATCGGGTCTCTGATTGCCATATCATAGAATTTTAATAGTGCATTTTACTCGCCATTCCACGCGCTTTAAAATGCCGCCTAGCCTAGCACGCTATCTGAAATAGGAGCGACGTAAATGGAACAAATGTGATAGAATTTCGCTGAATTCTTTTATTAACCAAAATGTAAAATGATCTAATCGGGTCTCTGTTCGCCCTAGCCTAGAAGTTTAATAGTGCATTTTAGTCGTCATTTCATGCGCTTTGAGATGCCGCTTAGCCCAATACGCTATCTGAAATAGGAGCGACGTAAATTGAACAAATGTGATAGAATTACCCTGAAATCTTATATTAAACAAAATATAAAATGATCTAATCGGGTCTCTGATTGCCCTATCATAGAAGATTAGTAGTGCATTTTACTCGCCATTCCACGCGCTTTAAGATGCCGCCCAGTACGCTATCTGAAATAGGAGCGACGTAAGTTGAACAAATGTGATGGAATTTTGCTGAATTCTTAAATTAACCATAATATAAAATGATCTAATCGGGTCTCTGTTTGCCCTACCCTAGAAGTTTATTAGTGCATTTCACTCGTCACTTCATGCGCTTTGAGTTGCCGCTAAGCCCAATAAGCTATCTGAAATAGGAGCGACGTAAATTGAACAAATGTGATAGAATTTCGAAGAATTCTTATGTTAACCAAAATATAAAATGATCTAATCTGGTCTCTGTTCGCCCTAGCCTAGAAGTTTAATAGTGCATTTTGTTCGCCATTTCATGCGCTTTGAGATGCCGCTTAGCCCAATACGCTATCTGAAATAGGAGCGACGTAAATTGAACAAATGTGATAGAATTTCCCTGAAATCTTATATTAAACAAAATATAAAATGATCTAATCGGGTCTCTGATTGCTCTATCATAGAAGTTTAGCAGTGCATTTTACTCGCCCTTCCACGCGCTTTAAGATGCCGCCTAGCCCAATACGCTATCTGAAATAGGAGCGACGTAAATTGAACAAACGTGATAGAATTTCCGTGAATTCTTATGTTAACCTTAATGTAAAATGATCTAATCGGGTCTCCGTTCGCCCTACCATAGAAGTCTAATAGTGCATTTCACTCGCCATTTCATGCACTTTGAGATGCCGCTTAGCCCAATACGCTATCTGAAATAGGAGCGACGTAAGTTGAACAAATGTGATAGAATTTCCGTGAATCCTAATATTAACCTTAATGTAAAATGATCTAATCGGGTCTCTGTTCGCACTACCATAGAAGTCTAATCGTGCATTTCACTCGCCATTTCATGCGCTTTGATATGCCGCTTAGCCCAATAAGCTACCTGAAATAGGAACGACGTAAATTGAACAAATGTGATAGAATTTCGCTGAATTCTCATATTAACATTAATATAAAATGATCTAAGCGGGTCTCCGTTCGCCCTACCATAGAAGTTTAATAGTGCATTTCACTCGTCATTTCATGCGCTTTGAGATGCCGCTTAGCCCAATAAGCTACCTGAAATAGGAACGACGTAAATTGAACAAATGTGATAGAATTTTGCTGAATTCTTATATTAACCAAACTATAAAATGATCTAATCGGGTCTCCGTTCGCCCTACCATAGAAGTCTAATAGTGCATTTCACTCGCCACTTCATGCACTTTGCGATGCCGCTTAGCCCAATACGCTATCTGAAATAGGAGCGACGTAAATTGAACAAATGTGATAGAATTTCGCTGAATTCTTAAATTAACCATAATATAAAATAATCTCATCGGGTTTCTGTTTGCCCTACCCTAGAAGTTTAATAGTGCATTTTACTCGCCATTTCATGCGCTTTGAGATGCCGCATAGCCCAATACGCTATCTGAAATAGGAGCGACGTAAATTGAACAAATGTGATAGAATTTCCGTGAATCCTAATATTAACCTTAATGTAAAATGATCTAATCGGGTCTCTGTTCGCACTACCATAGAAGTCTAATCGTGCATTTCACTCGCCATTTCATGCGCTTTGATATGCCGCTTAGCCCAATACGCTATCTGAAATAGGAGCGACGTAAGTTGAACAAATGTGATAGAATTTCGCTGAATTCTTTTATTAACCATAATGTATAATGATCTGATCGGGTCTCTGTTCGCCCTAGTCTAGAAGTTTAATAGTGCATTTTATTCGCCACTTCATGCGCTTTGAGATGCCGATTAGCCGAATACGCTATCTGAAATAGGAGCGACGTAAATTGAACAAATATGATAGAACTTCGCTGAATTCTTAAATTAACCATAATATAAAATGATCTAATCGGCTCTCTGTTTGCCCTAACCTAGAAGTTTAATAGTGCATTTTATTCGCCATTTCAGGCGCTTTGAGATGCCGCTTAGCCCAATATGCTATCTGAAATAGGAGCGACGTAAATTGAACAAATGTGATAGAATTTCGCAGAATTCTTATGTTAACCAAAATATAAAATGATCTAATCTGGTCTCTGTTCGCCCTAGCCTAGAAGTTTAATAGTGCATTTTACTTGCCATTCCACGCGCTTTAAGATGCCGCCTAGCCCAGTTCGCTATCTGAAATAGGAGCGACGTAAATTGATCAAATGCGATAAAATTTTGCTGACATCTTAAATTAACCATAATATAAAATGATCTAATCGGGTCTCTGATTGACCTATCATAGAATTTTAATAGTGCATTTTACTCGCCATTCCACCCGGTTTAAGATGCCGCCTAGCGCAGTACGCTATCTGAAATAGGTACGACGTAAATTGAACAAATGTGATAGAATTTTGCTGAATTCTTAAATTAACCATAATATAAAATGATCTAATCGGGTCTCTGATTGCCATATCATAGAATTTTAATAGTGCATTTTACTCGCCATTCCACGCGCTTTAAAATGCCGCCTAGCCTAGCACGCTATCTGAAATAGGAGCGACGTAAATGGAACAAATGTGATAGAATTTCGCTGAATTCTTTTATTAACCAAAATGTAAAATGATCTAATCGGGTCTCTGTTCGCCCTAGCCTAGAAGTTTAATAGTGCATTTTAGTCGTCATTTCATGCGCTTTGAGATGCCGCTTAGCCCAATACGCTATCTGAAATAGGAGCGACGTAAATTGAACAAATGTGATAGAATTACCCTGAAATCTTATATTAAACAAAATATAAAATGATCTAATCGGGTCTCTGATTGCCCTATCATAGAAGATTAGTAGTGCATTTTACTCGCCATTCCACGCGCTTTAAGATGCCGCCCAGTACGCTATCTGAAATAGGAGCGACGTAAGTTGAACAAATGTGATGGAATTTTGCTGAATTCTTAAATTAACCATAATATAAAATGATCTAATCGGGTCTCTGTTTGCCCTACCCTAGAAGTTTATTAGTGCATTTCACTCGTCACTTCATGCGCTTTGAGTTGCCGCTAAGCCCAATAAGCTATCTGAAATAGGAGCGACGTAAATTGAACAAATGTGATAGAATTTCGAAGAATTCTTATGTTAACCAAAATATAAAATGATCTAATCTGGTCTCTGTTCGCCCTAGCCTAGAAGTTTAATAGTGCATTTTGTTCGCCATTTCATGCGCTTTGAGATACCGCTTAGCCCAATACGCTATCTGAAATAGGAGCGACGTAAATTGATCAAATGCGATAAAATTTTGCTGACATCTTAAATTAACCATAATATAAAATGATCTAATCGGGTCTCTGATTGACATATCATAGAATTTTAATAGTGCATTTTACTCGCCATTCCACCCGCTTTAAGATGCCGCCTAGTCCAGTACGCTATCTGAAATAGGTGCGACGTAAATTGAACAAATGTGATAGAATTTTGCTTAATTCTTAAATTAACCATAATATAAAATGATCTAATCGGGTCTCTGATTGCCCTATCATAGAATTTTAATAGTGCATTTTACTCGCCATTCCACGCGCTTTAAAATGCCGCCTAGCCTAGTACGCTATCTGAAATAGGAGCGACGTAAATTGAACAAATGTGATAGAATTTCGCTGAATTCTTATATTAACCAAAATATAAAATTATCTAATCGGGTCTCTGTTCGCCCTAGCCTAGAAGTTTAATAGTGGATTTTACTCGCCATTCCGCGCGTTTTAAGATGCCGCCTAGCTCAGTACGCTATCTGAAATAGGAGCGACCTAAATTGAACGAATGTGATAGAATTTTGCTGCATTCTTAAATTAACCATAATATAAAATGATCTAATCGGGTCTCTGCTTACCCTACCCTAGAAGTTCAATAGTGCATTTTACTCGGCATGTCATGCGCTTTGAGATGCCGCTTTGCCCAATACGCTATCTCAAATAGGAGCGACGTAAATTGAACGAATGTGATAGAATTTCGCTGAATTCTTAAATTAACCATAATATAAAATGATCTAATCGGGTCTCTGTTTGCCCTACCCTAGAACTTTAATAGTGCATTTTACTCACCATTTCATGCGCTTTGGAATGCCGCTTAGCCCAATACGCTATCTGAAATAGGAGCGACGTAAATGGAACAAATGTGATAGAATTTCGCTGAATTCTTTTATTAACCAAAATGTAAAATGATCTAATCGGGTCTCTGTTCGCCCTAGCCTAGAAGTTTAATAGTGCATTTTAGTCGTCATTTCATGCGCTTTGAGATGCCGCTTAGCCCAATCCGCTATCTGAAATAGGAGCGACGTAAATTGAACAAATGTGATAGAATTTCCCTGAAATCTTATATTAAACAAAATATAAAATGATCTAATCGGGTCTCTGATTGCCCTATCATAGAAGATTAGTAGTGCATTTTACTCGCCATTCCACGCGCTTTAAGATGCCGCCCAGTACGCTATCTGAAATAGGAGCGACGAAAGTTGAACAAATGTGATGGAATTTTGCTGAATTCTTAAATTAACCATAATATAAAATGATCTAATCGGGTCTCTGTTTGCCCTACCCTAGAAGTTTATTAGTGCATTTCACTCGTCACTTCATGCGCTTTGAGTTGCCGCTAAGCCCAATAAGCTATCTGAAATAGGAGCGACGTAAATTGAACAAATGTGATAGAATTTCGTAGAATTCTTATGTTAACCAAAATATAAAATGATCTAATCTGGTCTCTGTTCGCCCTAGCCTAGATGTTTAATAGTGCATTTTGTTCGCCATTTCATGCGCTTTGAGATACCGCTTAGCCCAATACGCTATCTGAAATAGGAGCGACGTAAATTGATCAAATGCGATAAAATTTTGCTGACATCTTAAATTAACCATAATATAAAATGATCTAATCGGGTCTCTGATTGACATATCATAGAATTTTAATAGTGCATTTTACTCGCCATTCCACCCGGTTTAAGATGCCGCCTAGCCCAGTGCGCTATCTGAAATAGGTGCGACGTAAATTGAACAAATGTGATAGAATTTTGCTGAATTCTTAAATTAACCATAATATAAAATGATCTAATCGGGTCTCTGATTGCCCTATCATAGAATTTTAATAGTGCATTTTACTCGCCATTCCACGCGCTTTAAAATGCCGCCTAGCCTAGGACGCTATCTGAAATAGGAGCGACGTAAATTGAACAAATGTGATAGAATTTCGCTGAATTCTTATATTAACCAAAGTATAAAATTATCTAATCGGGTCTCTGTTCGCCCTAGCCTAGAAGTTTAATAGTGGATTTTACTCGCCATTCCACGCGTTTTAAGATGCCGCCCAGCTCAGTACGCTATCTGAAATAGGAGCGACCTAAATTGAACGAATGTGATAGAATTTTGCTGAATTCTTAAATTAACCATAATATAAAATGATCTAATCGGGTCTCTGCTTACCCTACCCTAGAAGTTTAATAGTGCATTTTACTCACCATTTCATGCGCTTTGGAATGCCGCTTAGCCCAATACGCTATCTGAAATAGGAGCGACGTAAATGGAACAAATGTGATAGAATTTCGCTGAATTCTTTTATTAACCAAAATGTAAAATGATCTAATCGGGTCTCTGTTCGCCCTAGCCTAGAAGTTTAATAGTGCATTTTAGTCGTCATTTCATGCGCTTTGAGATGCCGCTTAGCCCAATAGGCTATCTGAAATAGGAGCGACGTAAATTGAACAAATGTGATAGAATTTCCCTGAAATCTTATATTAAACAAAATATAAAATGATCTAATCGGGTCTCTGATTGCCCTCTCATAGAAGATTAGTAGTGCATTTTACTCGCCATTCCACGCGCTTTAAGATGCCGCCCAGTACGCTATCTGAAATAGGAGCGACGTAAGTTGAACAAATGTGATGGAATTTTGCTGAATTCTTAAATTAACCAGACTATAAAATGATCTAATCGGGTCTCGGTTTGCCCTACCCTAGACGTTTAATAGTGCATTTCACTCGTCACTTCATGCGCTTTGAGATGCCGCTAAGCCCAATAAGCTATCTGAAATAGGAGCGACGTAAATTGAACAAATGTGATAGAATTTCGCAGAATTCTTATGTTAACCAAAATATAAAATGATCTAATCTGGTCTCTGTTCGCCCTAGCCTAGAAGTGTAATAGTGCATTTTGTTCGCCATTTCATGCGCTTTGAGATACCGCTTAGACCAATACGCTATCTGAAATAGGAGCGACGGAAATTGAACAAATGTGATAGAATTTCCCTGAAATCTTATATTAACCTTAATCTACAATGATCTAATCGGGTCTCTGTTCGCCCTACCCTATAAGTTTAATAGTGCATTTCACTCGTCATTTCATGCGCTTTGAGATGCCGCTTAGCCCAATACGCTATGTGAAATAGGAGCGACGTAAATTGAACAAATGTGATAGAATTTCCCTGAAATCTTATATTAACATTAATGTAAAATGATCAAATCGGGTCTCTGTTTGCCCTACCCTAGAAGTTTAATAATGCATTTCACTCGTCATTTCATGCGCTTTGGATGCCGCTTAGCCCAATAAGCTATCTGAAATAGGAGCGACGTAAATTGAACAAATGTGATAGAATTTCCCTGAATTCTTAAATTAACCATAATATAAAATGATCTAATCGGGTCTCTGCTTGCCCTGCCCTAGAAGTTTAATAGTGCATTTCACTCGTCATTTCATGCGCTTCGAGATGCCGCATTGCCCAATACGCTATCTGAAATAGGAGCGACGTAAATTGAACAAATGTGATAGAATTACGCTGCATTCTTATATTAACCGTAATATAAAATGATCTAATCGGGTCTCCGTTTGCCTTATCCTAGAAGTTTAATAGCGCATTTTACTCGCCATTTCATGCGCTTTGAGAGGCCGCTTAGCCCGATACGCTATCTGAAATGGGAGCGACGTAAATTGAACAAATGTGATAGAATTTCCGGGAATCCTTACATTAACCTTAATGTAAAATGATCTAATCGGGTCTCTGTTCGCCCTACCATAGAAGTCTAGTGGTGTATTTCACTCGCCATTTCATGCGCTTTGAGATGCCGCTTAGCCCAATACGCTATCTGAAATAGGAGCGACGTAAATTGAACAAATGTGATAGAATTTCGCTGAATTCTTTTATTAAACATAATGTAAAATGATCTGATCGGGTCTCTGTTCGCCCTAGCCTAGAAGTTTAATAGTGCGTTTCATTCGACACTTCATGCGCTTTGAGATGCCGCTTAGCCGAATACGCTATCTGAAATAGGAGCGACGTAAATTGAACAAATGTGATACAATTTCCCTCAAATCTTATATTAAACAAAATATAAAATGATCTAATCGGGTCTCTGTTTGCCCTACCCTAGAAGTTTAATAGTGCATGTTACTCGCCATTTCATGCGCCTTCAGATGCCGCTTAGACCAATACGCTATCTGAAATAGGAGCGACGTAAATTGAACAAATGTGATAGAATTTCGCTGAATACTTAAATTAACCATAATATAAAATGATCTAATTGGGTCTCTGTTTGCCCTACCCTAGAAGTTTAATAGTGCATTTCACTCGTCATTTCATGCGCTTTGAGATGCCGCTAAGCACAATACGCTATCTGAAATAGGAGCGACGTAAATTGAACAAATGTGATAGAATTTCGCTGAATTCTTAAATTAACCATAATATAAAATGATCTAATTGGGTCTCTGTTTGCCCTACCCTAGAAGTTTAATAGTGCATTTTACTCGCCAGTTCTTGCGCTTTGAGATGCCGCTTATCCCAATATGCTATCTGAAATATGAGCGACGTAAATTGAACAAATGTGATAGAATGTCCCTGAATTCTTATATTAACATTAATGTAAAATGATCAAATCGGGTCTCTGTTTGCCCTACCCTAGAAGTTTAATAATGCATTTCACTCGTCATTTCATGCGCTTTGGATGCCGCTTAGCCCAATAAGCTATCTGAAATAGGAGCGACGTAAATTGAACAAATGTGATAGAATTTCCCTGAATTCTTATATTAACATTAATGTAAAATGATCTAATCGGGCCTCTGTTCGCCCTATCATAGAAGTTTAATAGTGCATTTTACTCGCCATTCCACGCGCTTTAAGATGCCGCCTAGCCCAGTACGCTCTCTGAAATAGGAGCGACGTAAATTGAACAAATGTGATAGAATTTTGCTGAATTCTTAAATTAACCAGAATATAAAATGATCTAATCGGGTCTCTGTTTGCCCTACCCTAGAAGTTTAATAGTGCATTTCACGCGTCACTTCATGCGCTTTGAGATGCCGCTAAGCCCAATAAGCTATCTGAAATTGGAGCGACGTAAATTGAACAAATGTGATAAAATTTCGCAGAATTCTTATGTTAACCAAAATATAAAATGATCTAATCGGGTCTCTGTTCGCGCTATCATAGAAGTTTAATAGTGCATTTTACTCGCCATTCCACGCGCTTTAAGATGCCGCCTAGCCCAGTACGCTATCTGAAATAGGAGCGACGTAAATTGAACAAATGTGATAGAATTTTGCTGAATTCTTAAATTAACCATAATATAAAATGATCTAATCGGGTCTCTGTTTGCCTTACCCTAGAGGTTTAATAGTGCATTTTACTCGCCATTTCATGCGCCTTCAGATGCCGTTTAGCCGAATACGCTATTTGAAATAGGAGCGACGTAAATTGAACAAATGTGATAGAATTTCGCTGAATTCTTAAATTAACCATAATATAAAATGATCTAATCGGGTCCCTGCTTGCCCTACCCTAGAAGTTTAATAGTGCATTTCACTCGTCATTTCATGCGCTTCGAGATGCCGCATTGCCCAATACGCTACCTGAAATAGGAGCGACGTAAACTGAACGAATGTGATAGAATTACGCTGCATTCTTAAATTAACCATAATATAAAATGATTTAATCGGGTCTTTGTTTGCCCTGCCCTAGAAGTTTAATAGTGCATTTTACTCGCCATTTCATGCGCTTTGAGATGCCGCATAGTCCAATACGCTATCTGAAATAGGAGCGACGTAAATTGAACAAACGTGATAGAATTTCCGTGAATTCTTATGTTAACCTTAATGTAAAATGATGTAATCGGGTCTCCGTTCGCCCTACCCTAGAAGTTTAATAGTGCATTTTACTCGCCATTTCATGCGCTTTCAGATGCCGCTTAGCCCAATACGCTATTTGAAATAGGAGCGACGTAAATTGAAGGAATGTGATAGAATTACGCTGAATTCTTAAATTAACCATAACATAAAATGATCTAATCGGGTCTCTGTTTGCCCTACCCTAGAAGTTTAATAGTGCATTTTACTCGCCATTTCATGCGCTTTGAGATGCCGCGTAGCACAATACGCTATCTGTAAGAGGAGCGACGTAAATTGATCGAATGTGATAGAATTACGCTGCATTCTTATATTAACCATAATATGAAATGATTTAATCGGGTCTCTGATTGCCCTATCATAGAAGTTTATATAGTGCATTTCACTCGCCATTCCACGCGCTTTGAGATGCCGCTTATCCCAATACGCTATCTGAAATAGGAGCGACGTACATTGAACAAATGTGATAGAATTTCCCTGAAATCTTATATTAAACAAAATATAAAATGATCTAATCGGGTCTCTGATTGCCCTATCATAGAAGATTAGTAGTGCATTTTACTCGCCATTCCACGCGCTTTAAGATGCCGCCCAGTACGCTATCTGAAATAGGAGCGACGAAAGTTGAACAAATGTGATGGAATTTTGCTGAATTCTTAAATTAACCATAATATAAAATGATCTAATGGGGTCTCTGTTTGCCCTACCCTAGAAGTTTATTAGTGCATTTCACTCGTCACTTCATGCGCTTTGAGTTGCCGCTAAGCCCAATAAGCTATCTGAAATAGGAGCGACGTAAATTGAACAAATGTGATAGAATTTCGTAGAATTCTTATGTTAACCAAAATATAAAATGATCTAATCTGGTCTCTGTTCGCCCTAGCCTAGAAGTTTAATAGTGCATTTTGTTCGCCATTTCATGCGCTTTGAGATACCGCTTAGCCCAATACGCTATCTGAAATAGGAGCGACGTAAATTGATCAAATGCGATAAAATTTTGCTGACATCTTAAATTAACCATAATATAAAATGATCTAATCGGGTCTCTGATTGACATATCATAGAATTTTAATAGTGCATTTTACTCGCCATTCCACCCGCTTTAAGATGCCGCCTAGCCCAGTACGCTATCTGAAATAGGTGCGACGTAAATTGAACAAATGTGATAGAATTTTGCTGAATTCTTAAATTAACCATAATATAAAATGATCTAATCGGGTCTCTGATTGCCCTATCATAGAATTTTAATAGTGCATTTTACTCGCCATTCCACGCGCTTTAAAATGCCGCCTAGCCTAGTACGCTATCTGAAATAGGAGCGACGTAAATTGAACAAATGTGATAGAATTTCGCTGAATTCTTATATTAACCAAAATATAAAATTATCTAATCGGGTCTCTGTTCGCCCTAGCCTAGAAGTTTAATAGTGGATTTTACTCGCCATTCCACGCGTTTTAAGATGCCGCCTAGCTCAGTACGCTATCTGAAATAGGAGCGACCTAAATTGAACGAATGTGATAGAATTTTGCTGAATTCTTAAATTAACCATAATATAAAATGATCTAATCGGGTCTCCGCTTGCCCTACCCTAGAAGTTTAATAGTGCATTTCACTCGTCATTTCATGCGCTTCGAGATGCCGCATTGCCCAATACGCTATCTGAAATAGGAGCGACGTAAATTGAACAAATGTGATAGAGTTACGCTGCATTCTTATATTAACCGTAATATAAAATGATCTAATCGGGTCTCCGTTTGCCTTATCCTAGAAGTTTAATAGCGCATTTTACTCGCTATTTCATGCGCTTTGAGAGGCCGCTTAGCCCGATACGCTATCTGAAATGGGAGCGACGTAAATTGAACAAATGTGATAGAATTTCCGGGAATCCTTACATTAACCTTAATGTAAAATGATCTAATCGGGTCTCTGTTCGCCCTACCATAGAAGTCTAGTGGTGTATTTCACTCGCCATTTCATGCGCTTTGAGATGCCGCTTAGCCCAATACGCTATCTGAAATAGGAGCGACGTAAATTGAACAAATGTGATAGAATTTCGCTGAATTCTTATATTAACATTAATGTAAAATGATCAAATCGGGTCTCTGTTTGCCCTACCCTAGAAGTTTAATAATGCATTTCACTCGTCATTTCATGCGCTTTGGATGTCGCTTAGCCCAATAAGCTATCTGAAATAGGAGCGACGTAAATTGAACAAATGTGATAGAATTTCCCTGAATTCTTATATTAACATTAATGTAAAATGATCTAATCGGGCCTCTGTTCGCCCTATCATAGAAGTTTAATAGTGCATTTTACTCGCCATTCCACGCGCTTTAAGATGCCGCCTAGCCCAGTACGCTCTCTGAAATAGGAGCGACGTAAATTGAACAAATGTGATAGAATTTTGCTGAATTCTTAAATTAACCAGAATATAAAATGATCTAATCGGGTCTCTGTTTGCCCTACCCTAGAAGTTTAATAGTGCATTTCACTCGTCACTTCATGCGCTTTGAGATGCCGCTAAGCCCAATAAGCTATCTGAAATTGGAGCGACGTAAATTGAACGAATGTGATAAAATTTCGCAGAATTCTTATGTTAACCAAAATATAAAATGATCTAATCGGGTCTCTGTTCGCGCTATCATAGAAGTTTAATAGTGCATTTTACTCGCCATTCCACGCGCTTTAAGATGCCGCCTAGCCCAGTACGCTATCTGAAATAGGAGCGACGTAAATTGAACAAATGTGATAGAATTTTGCTGAATTCTTAAATTAACCATAATATAAAATGATCTAATCGGGTCTCTGTTTGCCCTACCCTAGAGGTTTAATAGTGCATTTTACTCGCCATTTCATGCGCCTTCAGATGCCGTTTAGCCGAATACGCTATCTGAAATAGGAGCGACGTAAATTGAACAAATGTGATAGAATTTCGCTGAATTCTTATATTAACCATAATATAAAATGATCTAATCGGGTCTCTGCTTGCCCTACCCTAGAAGTTTAATAGTGCATTTCACTCATCATTTCATGCGCTTCGAGATGCCGCATTGCCCAATACGCTACCTGAAATAGGAGCGACGTAAACTGAACGAATGTGATAGAATTACGCTGCATTCTTAAATTAACCATAATATAAAATGATTTAATCGGGTCTTTGTTTGCCCTGCCCTAGAAGTTTAATAGTGCATTTTACTCGCCATTTCATGCGCTTTGAGATGCCGCATAGTCCAATACGCTATCTGAAATAGGAGCGACGTAAATTGAACAAACGTGATAGAATTTCCGTGAATTCTTATGTTAACCTTAATGTAAAATGATGTAATCGGGTCTCCGTTCGCCCTACCCTAGAAGTTTAATAGTGCATTTTACTCGCCATTTCATGCGCTTTCAGATGCCGCTTAGCCCAATACGCTATTTGAAATAGGAGCGACGTAAATTGAAGGAATGTGATAGAATTACGCTGAATTCTTAAATTAACCATAACATAAAATGATCTAATCGGGTCTCTGTTTGCCCTACCCTAGAAGTTTAATAGTGCATTTTACTCGCCATTTCATGCGCTTTGAGATGCCGCGTAGCACAATACGCTATCTGTAAGAGGAGCGACGTAAATTGATCGAATGTGATAGAATTACGCTGCATTCTTATATTAACCATAATATGAAATGATTTAATCGGGTCTCTGATTGCCCTATCATAGAAGTTTATATAGTGCATTTTACTCGCCATTCCACGCGCTTTGAGATGCCGCTTATCCCAATACGCTATCTGAAATAGGAGCGACGTAAATTGAACAAATGTGATAGAATTTCCCTGAATTCTTATGTTAACATTAATGTAAAATGATCTAATGGGGTCTCTGTTCGCCCTATCGTAGAAGTTTAATAGTGCATTTTACTCGCCATTTCATGCGCCTTCAGATGCCGCTTAGCCCAATACGCTATCTGAAATAGGAGCGACGTAAATTGAACAAATGTGATAGAATTTCGCTTAATTCTTAAATTAACCATAATATTAAATGATCTAATCGTGTCTCTGTTTGCCTTACCCTAGAAGTTTAATAGTGCATTGTGCTCGCCATTTCATGCGCTTTGAGATGCCGCTTATCCCAATACGCTATCTGAAATAGGAGCGACGTAAATTGAACAAACGTAATAGAATTTCCGTGAATTCTTATGTTAACCTTAATGTAAAATGATCTAATCGGGTCTCCGTTCGCCCTACCATAGAAGTCTAATAGTGCATTTCACTCGCCATTTCATGCACTTTGAGATGCCGCTTAGCCCAATACCCTATCTGAAATAGGAGCGACGTAAGTTGAACAAATGTGATAGAATTACGCCGAATTCTTATATTAACCGTAATATAAAATGATCTAATCGGGTCTCTGTTTGCCTTATCCTAGAAGTTTAACAGTGCATTATACTCGCCATTTCATGCGCTTTGAGATCCCGCATTGCCCAATACGTTATCTGAAATAGGAGCGACGTAAATTGATCGAATGTGATAGAATTACGCTGAATTCTTAAATTAACCATAATATAAAATGATTTAATCGGGTCTTTGTTTGCCTTACCCTAGAAGTTTAATAGTGCATTTTACTCGCCATTTCTTGCGCTTTGAGATGCCGCTTATCCCAATATGCTATCTGAAATATGAGCGACGTAAATTGAACAAATGTGATAGAATGTCCCTGAATTCTTATATTAACATTAATGTAAAATGATCAAATCGGGTCTCTGTTTGCCCTACCCTAGAAGTTTAATAATGCATTTCACTCGTCATTTCATGCGCTTTGGATGCCGCTTAGCCCAATAAGCTATCTGAAATAGGAGCGACGTAAATTGAACAAATGTGATAGAATTTCCCTGAATTCTTATATTAACATTAATGTAAAATGATCTAATCGGGTCTCTGTTCGCACTACCATAGAAGTCTAATGGTGCATTTCACTCGCCATTTCATGCGCTTTGAGATGCCGCTTAGCCCAATACGCTATCTGAAATAGGAGCGACGTAAGTTGAACAAATGTGATAGAATTTCGCTGAATTCTTTTATTAACCATAATGTATAATGATCTGATCGGGTCTCTGTTCGCCCTAGTCTAGAAGTTTAATAGTGCATTTTATTCGCCACTTCATGCGCTTTGTGATGCCGATTAGCCGAATACGCTATCTGAAATAGGAGCGACGTAAATTGAACAAATATGATAGAGCTTCGCTGAATACTTAAATTAACCATAATATAAAATGATCTAATTGGGTCTCTGTTTGCCCTACCCTAGAAGTTTAATAGTGCATTTCACTCGTCATTTCATGCGCTTTGAGATGCCGCTAAGCACAATACGCTATCTGAAATAGGAGCGACGTAAATTGAACAAATGTGATAGAATTTCGCTGAATTCTTAAATTAACCATAATATAAAATGATCTAATTGGGTCTCTGTTTGCCCTACCCTAGAAGTTTAATAGTGCATTTTACTCGCCATTTCTTGCGCTTTGAGATGCCGCTTATCCCAATATGCTATCTGAAATATGAGCGACGTAAATTGAACAAATGTGATAGAATGTCCCTGAATTCTTATATTAACATTAATGTAAAATGATCAAATCGGGTCTCTGTTTGCCCTACCCTAGAAGTTTAATAATGCATTTCACTCGTCATTTCATGCGCTTTGGATGCCGCTTAGCCCAATAAGCTATCTGAAATAGGAGCGACGTAAATTGAACAAATGTGATAGAATTTCCCTGAATTCTTATATTAACATTAATGTAAAATGATCTAATCGGGCCTCTGTTCGCCCTATCATAGAAGTTTAATAGTGCATTTTACTCGCCATTCCACGCGCTTTAAGATGCCGCCTAGCCCAGTACGCTCTCTGAAATAGGAGCGACGTAAATTGAACAAATGTGATAGAATTTTGCTGAATTCTTAAATTAACCAGAATATAAAATGATCTAATCGGGTCTCTGTTTGCCCTACCCTAGAAGTTTAATAGTGCATTTCACTCGTCACTTCATGCGCTTTGAGATGCCGCTAAGCCCAATAAGCTATCTGAAATTGGAGCGACGTAAATTGAACAAATGTGATAAAATTTCGCAGAATTCTTATGTTAACCAAAATAAAAAATGATCTAATCGGGTCTCTGTTCGCGCTATCATAGAAGTTTAATAGTGCATTTTACTCGCCATTCCACGCGCTTTAAGATGCCGCCTAGCCCAGTACGCTATCTGAAATAGGAGCGACGTAAATTGAACAAATGTGATAGAATTTTGCTGAATTCTTAAATTAACCATAATATAAAATGATCTAATCGGGTCTCTGTTTGCCCTACCCTAGAGGTTTAATAGTGCATTTTACTCGCCATTTCATGCGCCTTCAGATGCCGTTTAGCCGAATACGCTATCTGAAATAGGAGCGACGTAAATTGAACAAATGTGATAGAATTTCGCTGAATTCTTAAATTAACCATAATATAAAATGATCTAATCGGGTCTCTGCTTGCCCTACCCTAGAAGTTTAATAGTGCATTTCACTCGTCATTTCATGCGCTTCGAGATGCCGCATTGCCCAATACGCTACCTGAAATAGGAGCGACGTAAACTGAACGAATGTGATAGAATTACGCTGCATTCTTAAATTAACCATAATATAAAATGATTTAATCGGGTCTTTGTTTGCCCTGCCCTAGAAGTTTAATAGTGCATTTTACTCGCCATTTCATGCGCTTTGAGATGCCGCATAGTCCAATACGCTATCTGAAATAGGAGCGACGTAAATTGAACAAACGTGATAGAATTTCCGTGAATTCCTATGTTAACCTTAATGTAAAATGATGTAATCGGGTCTCCGTTCGCCCTACCCTAGAAGTTTAATAGTGCATTTTACTCGCCATTTCATGCGCTTTCAGATGCCGCTTAGCCCAATACGCTATTTGAAATAGGAGCGACGTAAATTGAAGGAATGTGATAGAATTACGCTGAATTCTTAAATTAACCATAACATAAAATGATCTAATCGGGTCTCTGTTTGCCCTACCCTAGAAGTTTAATAGTGCATTTTACTCGCCATTTCATGCGCTTTGAGATGCCGCGTAGCACAATACGCTATCTGTAAGAGGAGCGACGTAAATTGATCGAATGTGTTAGAATTACGCTGCATTCTTATATTAACCATAATATGAAATGATTTAATCGGGTCTCTGATTGCCCTATCATAGAAGTTTATATAGTGCATTTTACTCGCCATTCCACGCGCTTTGAGATGCCGCTTATCCCAATACGCTATCTGAAATAGGAGCGACGTAAATTGAACAAATGTGATAGAATTTCCCTGAATTCTTATATTAACATTAATGTAAAATGATCTAATGGGGTCTCTGTTCGCCCTATCGTAGAAGTTTAATAGTGCATTTTACTCGCCATTCCACGCGCTTTAAGATGCCGCCTAGCCCAGTACGCTATCTGAAATAGGAGCGACGTAAATTGAACAAATGTGATAGAATTTTGCTGAATTCTTAAATTAACCATAATATAAAATGATCTAATCGGGTCTCTGTTCGCCCTACTATAGAAATTTAATAGTGCATTTCACTCGCCATTCCGCGCGCTTTATGATGCCGCCGAGCCCAGTACGCTATCTGAAATAGGAACGACGTAAATTGAACAAATGTGATAGAATTTTGCTGAATTCTTAAATTAACCATAATATAAAATGATCTAATCGGGTCTCTGTTTGCTCTACCCTAGAAGTTTAATAGTGCATTTTACTCGCCATGTCATGCGCTTTCAGATGCCGCTTAGCCCAATACGCTATCTGAAATAGGAGCGACCTAAATTGAACAAATGTGATAGAATTTCGCTGAATTCTTAAATTAACCAAAATATAAAATGATCTAATCGGGTCTCCGATTGCCCTATCATAGAAGTTTAATAGTGCATTTTACTCGCCCTTCCACGCGCTTTAAGATGCCGCCTAGCCCAATACGCTATCTGAAATAGGAGCGACGTAAATTGAACAAATGTGATAGAATTTCCGTGAATTCTTATATTAACCTTAATGTAAAATGATCTAATCGGGTCTCTGTTCGCCCTAGCCTAGAAGTTTAATAGTGCATTTTACTCGCCATTTCATGCGCCTTCAGATGCCGCTTAGCCCAATACGCTATCTGAAATAGAAGCGACGTAAATTGAACAAATGTGATAGAATTTCGCTTAATTCTTAAATTAACCATAATATTAAATGATCTAATCGTGTCTCTGTTTGCCTTACCCTAGAAGTTTAATAGTGCATTGTGCTCGCCATTTCATGCGTTTTGAGATGCCGCTTATCCCAATACGCTATCTGAAATAGGAGCGACGTAAATTGAACAAACGTGATAGAATTTCCGTGAATTCTTATGTTAACCTTAATGTAAAATGATCTAATCGGGTCTCCGTTCGCCCTACCATAGAAGTCTAATAGTGCATTTCACTCGCCATTTCATGCACTTTGAGATGCCGCTTAGCCCAATACCCTATCTGAAATAGGAGCGACGTAAGTTGAACAAATGTGATAGAATTACGCCGAATTCTTATATTAACCGTAATATAAAATGATCTAATCGGGTCTCTGTTTGCCTTATCCTAGAAGTTTAACAGTGCATTATACTCGCCATTTCATGCGCTTTGAGATCCCGCATTGCCCAATACGTTATCTGAAATAGGAGCGACGTAAATTGATCGAATGTGATAGAATTACGCTGAATTCTTAAATTAACCATAATATAAAATGATTTAATCGGGTCTTTGTTTGCCTTACCTTAGAAGTTTAATAGTTTATTTTACTCGCCATTTCATGCGCTTTGAGAGGCCGCTTAGCCCACTACGCTATCTGAAATAGGAGCGACGTAAGTTGAACAAATGTGATAGAATTTCGCTGAATTCTTAAATTAACCATAATATTAAATAATCTCATCGGGTTTCTGTTTGCCCTACCCTAGAAGTTTAATAGTGCATTTTACTCGTCAATTCATGCGCTTTGAGATGCCGCATAGCCCAATACGCTATCTGAAATAGGAGCGACGTAAATTGAACAAATGTGATAGAATTTCCGTGAATCCTTATATTAACCTTAATGTAAAATGATCTAATCGGGTCTCTGTTCGCACTACCATAGAAGTCTAATGGTGCATTTCACTCGCCATTTCATGCGCTTTGAGATGCCGCTTAGCCCAATACGCTATCTGAAATAGGAGCGACGTAAGTTGAACAAATGTGATAGAATTTCGCTGAATTCTTTTATTAACCATAATGTATAATGATCTGATCGGGTCTCTGTTCGCCCTAGTCTAGAAGTTTAATAGTGCATTTTATTCGCCACTTCATGCGCTTTGTGATGCCGATTAGCCGAATACGCTATCTGAAATAGGAGCGACGTAAATTGAACAAATATGATAGAGCTTCGCTGAATTCTTAAATTAACCATAATATAAAATGATCTAATCGGGTCTCTGTTTGCCCTAACCTAGAAGTTTAATAGTGCATTTTATTCGCCATTTCAGGCGCTTTGAGAAGCCGCTTAGCCCAATATGCTATCTGAAATAGGAGCGACGTAAATTGAACAAATGTGATAGAATTTCGCAGAATCCTTATGGTAACCAAAATATAAAATGATCTAATCTGGTCTCTGTTCGCCCTTGCCTAGAAGTTTAATAGTGCATTTTACTTGCCATTCCACGCGCTTTAAGATGCCGCCTAGCCCAGTTCGCTATCTGAAATAGGAGCGACGTAAATTGATCAAATGCGATAAAATTTTGCTGACATCTTAAATTAACCATAATATAAAATGATCTAATCGGGTCTCTGATTGACATATCATAGAATTTTAATAGTGCATTTTACTCGCCATTCCACCCGCTTTAAGATGCCGCCTAGCCCAGTACGCTATCTGAAATAGGAGCGACGTAAATTGAACAAATGTGATAGAATTTCGCTGAATTCTTATATTAACCAAAATATAAAATTATCTAATCGGGTCTCTGTTCGCCCTAGCCTAGAAGTTTAATAGTGGATTTTACTCGCCATTCCACGCGTTTTAAGATGCCGCCTAGCTCAGTACGCTATCTGAAATAGGAGCGACCTAAATTGAACGAATGTGATAGAATTTTGCTGAATTCTTAAATTAACCATAATATAAAATGATCTAATCGGGTCTCTGCTTACCCTACCCTAGAAGTTTAATAGTGCATTTTACTCGGCATGTCATGCGCTTTGAGATGCCGCTTTGCCCAATACGCTATCTGAAATAGGAGCGACGTAAATTGAACGAATGTGATAGAATTTCGCTGAATTCTTAAATTAACCATAATATAAAATGATCTAATCGGGTCTCTGTTTGCCCTACCCTAGAACTTTAATAGTGCATTTTACTCACCATTTCATGCGCTTTGGAATGCCGCTTAGCCCAATACGCTATCTGAAATAGGAGCGACGTAAATGGAACAAATGTGATAGAATTTCCCTGAATTCTTTTATTAACCAAAATGTAAAATGATCTAATCGGGTCTCTGTTCGCCCTAGCCTAGAAGTTTAATAGTGCATTTTAGTCGTCATTTCATGCGCTTTGAGATGCCGCTTAGCCCAATACGCTATCTGAAATAGGAGCGACGTAAATTGAACAAATGTGATAGAATTTCCCTGAAATCTTATATTAAACAAAATATAAAATGATCTAATCGGGTCTCTGATTGCCCTATCATAGAAGATTAGTAGTGCATTTTACTCGCCATTCCACGCGCTTTAAGATGCCGCCCAGTACGCTATCTGAAATAGGAGCGACGTAAGTTGAACAAATGTGATGGAATTTTGCTTAATTCTTAAATTAACCATAATATAAAATGATCTAATCGGGTCTCTGATTGCCCTATCATAGAATTTTAATAGTGCATTTTTACGCCATTCCACCCGCTTTAAGATGCCGCCTAGCCCAGTACGCTATCTGAAATAGGAGCGACGTAAATTGAACAAATGTGATAGAATTTTGCTGAATTCTTAAATTAACCATAATATACAATGATCTAATCGGGTCTCTTTTTGCCCTACCCTAGAAGTTTAATTGTGCATTTTACTCGCCATTTCATGCGCTTTGAGATGCCGCTTATCCCAATACGCTATCTGAAATAGGAGCGACGTAAGTTGAACAAATGTGATAGAATTTCGCTGAATTCTTTTATGAACCATAATGTAAAATGATCTAATCGGGTCTCTGTTCGCCCTAGCCTAGAAGTTTAATAGCGCATTTTACTCGCCATTCCACACGCTTTAAGATGCCGCCTAGCCGAGTACGATATCTGAAATAGGAGCGGCGTAAGTTGAACAAATGTGATAGAATTACGCTGAATTCTTATATTAACCATAATATAAAATGATCTAATCGGGTCTCTGTTTGCCTTATCCTAGAAGTTTAATAGTGCATTATACTCGCCATTTCATGCGCTTTGAGATACCGCTTAGCCCAATACGCCATCCGTAATACGAGCGACGTAAATTGAACAAATGTGATAGAATTTCGCTGAATTCTTAAATTAACCATAATATAAAATGATCTAATCGGGTCTCTGTTTGCCTTATCCTAGAAGTATAATAGTGCATTATACTCATCATTTCATGCGCTTTTAGATGCCGCTTAGCCCAGGACGCTATCTGAAATAGGAACGACGTAAATTGAACAAATGTGATAGAATTTTGCTGAATTCTTAAATTAACCATAATATAAAATTATCTAATCGGGTCTCTGTTTGCTCTACGCTAGAAGTTTAATAGTGCATTTTACTCGTCATTTCATGCGCTTTGATATGCCGCTTAGCCCAATACGCTACCTGAAATAGGAGCGATGTAAATTGAACAAATGTGATGCAATCTCGCTGAATTCTTTTATTAACCATAATGTAAAGTGATCTAATCGGGTCTCTGTTCGCCCTAGCCTAGAACTTTAACCGTGCATTTTATTCGCCATTCCACGCGCTTTAAGATGCCGCCTAGGCCAGTAAGCTATCTGAAATAGGAGCGACGTAAATTGAACAAATGTGACAGAATTTCGCTGAATTCTTAAATTAACTATAATATAAAATGATCTAATCGGGTCACTGGTTGCCCTATCATAGAAGTTTAATAGTGCATTTTACTCGACGTTCCGCGCGCTTTAAGGTGGCGCCTAGCCCAGTACGCTATATGAAATAGGAGCGACGTAAATTGAACAAATGTGATAGAATTTTGCTGAATTCTTAAATTAACCACAATATAAAATGATCTAATCGGGTCTCTGTTTGCCCTATCCTAGAAGTTTAATAGCGTATTTTAATTGCCATTCCACGCGCTTTAAGATGCCGCCTAGCCCAACACGCTATCTGAAATAGGAGCGACGTAAATTGATCAAATGCGATAAAATTTTGCTGACATCTTAAATTAACCATAATATAAAATGATCTAATCGGGCCTCTGATTGACCTATCATAGAATTTTAATAGTGCATTTTACTCGCCATGCCACCCGCTTTAAGATGCCGCCTAGCCCAGTACGCTATCTGAAATAGGTGTGACGTAAATTGAACAAATGTGATAGAATTTTGCTGAATTCTTAAATTAACCATAATATACTATGATCTAATCGGGTCTCTTTTTGCCCGACCCTAGAAGTTTCATAGTGCATTTTACTCGCCATTTCATGCGCTTTGAGATGCCGCTTAGCCCAATACGCTATCTGAAATTGTAGCGACGTAAGTTGAACAAATGTGATAGAATTTCGCTGAATTCTTTTATTAACCATAATGTAAAATGATCTAATCGGGTCTCTGTTTTCCCTACCCTAGAAGTTTAATAGTGCATTTCACTCGTCATTTCATGCGCTTTGAGATGCCGCTAAGCCCAATAAGCTATCTGAAATAGGAGCGACGTAAATTGAACAAATGTGATAGAATTTCGCTGAATTCTTATATTAACCAAAATATAAAATGATCTAATCGGGTCTCTGATTGCCCTATCATAGAATTTTAATAGTGCATTTTACTCGCCATTCCACACGCTTTAAGATGCCGGCTAGCCCAGTACGCTATCTGAAATAGGAGCGACGTAAGTTGAACAAATGTGATAGAATTACGCTGAATTCTTATATTAACCGTAATATAAAATGATCTAATCGGGTCTTTGTTTGCCTTATCCTAGAAGTTTAATAGTGCATTATACTCGCCATTTCATGCGCTTTGAGATGCCGCTTAGCCCAATACGCTATCTGAAATACAAGCGACGTAAGTTGAACAAATGTGATAGAATTTCGCTGAATTGTTTTATTAACCATAATACAAAATGATCTGATCGGGTCTCTGTTCGCCCTAGCCTAGAAGTTTAATAGTGCATTTTATTCGCCACTTCATGCGCTTTGAGATGCCGATTAGCCGAATACGCTATCTGAAATAGGAGCGACGTAAGTTGAACAAATGTGATAGAATTACGCTGAATTCTTATATTAACCGTAATATAAAATGATCTAATCGGATCTTTGTTTGCCTTATCCCAGAAGTTTAATAGTGCATTATACTCGCCATTTCATGCGCTTTGAGATGCCGCTTAGCCCAATACGCTATCTGAAATAGGAGCGATGTAAATTGAACAAATGTGATAGAATCTCGCTGAATTCTTTTATTAACCACAATGTAAAATGATCTAATCGGGTCTCGTTTTGCCCGACCCTAGAAGTTTCATAGTGCATTTTACTCGCCATTTCATGCGCTTTGAGATGCCGCTTAGCCCAATACGCTATCTGAAATAGGAGCGACGTAAGTTGAACAAATGTGATAGAATTACGCTGAATTCTTATATTAACCGTAATATAAAATGATCTAATCGGGTCTCTGATTGCCCTATCATAGAAGTTTAATAGTGCATTATACTCGCCATTTCATGCGCTTTGAGATGCCGCTTAGCACAATACGCTATCTGAAATAGGAGCGACGTAAATTGACAAATGTGATAGAATTTCTCTGAAATCTTATATTAAACAAAATATAAAATGATCTAATCGGGTCTCTGATTGCCCTATCATAAAAGCTTAGCAGTGCATTTTACTCGCCATTCCACGCGCTTCAAGATGCCGCCTAGCCCAGGACGCTATCTGAAATAGGAGCGACGTAAATTGACCAAATGTGATAGAATTTTGCTTAATTCTTAAATTAACCATAATATAAAATGATCTAATCGGGTCTCTGATTGCCCTATCAGAGAATTTTAATAGTGCATTTTACACGCCATTCCACCCGCTTTAAGATGCCGCCTAGCCCAGTACGCTATCTGAAATAGGAGCGACGTAAATTGAACAAATGTGATAGAATTTTGCTGAATTCTTAAATTAACCACAATATAAAATGATCTAATCGGGTCTCTATTTGATCTACCCTAGAAGTTTAATTGTGCATTTTACTCGCCATTTCATGCGCTTTGAGATGCCGCTTATCCCAATACGCTATCTGAAATAGGAGCGACGTAAGTTGAACAAATGTGATAGAATTTCGCTGAATTCTTTTATGAACCATAATGTAAAATGATCTAATCGGGTCTCTGTTCGCCCTAGCCTAGAAGTTTAATAGTGCATTTTAGTCGTCATTTCATGCGCTTTTAGATGCCGCTTAGCCCAGGACGCTATCTAAAATAGGAACGACGTAAATTGAACAAATGTGATAGAATTTTGCTGAATTCTTAAATTAACCGTAATATAAAATGATCTAATCGGGTCTCTGTTTGCCCTACCCTAGAAGTTTAATAGTGCATTTTACTCGTCATTTCATGCGCTTTGAGATGCCGCTTATCCCAATACGCTATCTAAAATAGGAACGACGTAAATTGAACAAATGTGATAGAATTTTGCTGAATTCTTAAATTAACCGTAATATAAAATGATCTAATCGGGTCTCTGTTTGCCCTACCCTAGAAGTTTAATAGTGCATTTTACTCGTCATTTCATGCGCTTTGAGATGCCGCTTATCCCAATACGCTATCTGAAATAGGAGCGACGTAAGTTGAACAAATGTGATAGAATTTTGCTTAATTCTTAAATTAACCATAATATAAAATGATCTAATCGGGTCTCTGATTGCCCTATCATAGAATTTTAATAGTGCATTTTACACGCCATTCCACCCGCTTTAAGATGCCGCCTAGCCCAGTACGCTATCTGAAATAGGAGCGACGTAAATTGAAGAAATGTGATAGAATTTTGCTGAATTCTTATATTAACCGTAATATAAAATGACCTAATCGGGTATCTGTCTGCCTTGTCCTAGAAGTTTAGTATTGCATTTTAGACGCCATTTCATGCGCTTTGAGATGCCGCTTAGCCCAACACGCTATCTGAAATAGGAGCGATGTAAATTGAACAAATGTGATAGAATCTCGCTGAATTCTTTTATTAACCACAATGTAAAATGATCTAATCGGGTCTCTGTTCGCCCTCGCCTAGAAGTTTAATAGTGCATTTTACTCGCCATGTCTTGCGCCTTGAGATGCAGCTTACCCCAATACGCTATCTGAAATAGGAGCGACGTAAATTGAACAAATGTGATAGAATTTCGCTGAATTCTTATATTAACCAAAACATAAAATGATGTAATCGGTTCTCTGATTGCCCTATCATAGAAGTTTAATAGTGCATTTTACTCGCCATTCCACGCGCTTTAAGATGCCGCCTAGCCCAGGACGCTATCTGAAATAGGAGCTACGTAAGTTGAACAAATGTGACAGAGTTACGCTGAATTCTTATATTCACCGCAATATAAAATGATCTAATCGGGTTTCTGTTTGCCTTATCCTAGAAGTTTAATAGCGTATTTTACTTGCCATTCCACGCGCTTTAAGATGCCGCCTAGCCCAACACGCTATCTGAAATAGGAGCGACGTAAATTGATCAAATGCGATAGAATTTCGCTGAATTCTTATATTAACCAAAATATAAAATGATCTAATCGTGTCTCTGTTTGCCCTACCCTAGAAGTTTAATAGTGCATTTTACTCGCCATGTCTTGCGCCTTGAGATGCAGCTTACCCCAATACGCTATCTGAAATAGGAGCGACGTAAATTGAACAAATGTGATAGAATTTCGCTGAATTCTTATATTAACCAAAACATAAAATGATGTAATCGGTTCTCTGATTGCCCTATCATAGAAGTTTAATAGTGCATTTTACTCGCCATTCCACGCGCTTTAAGATGCCGCCTAGCCCAGGACGCTATCTGAAATAGGAGCTACGTAAGTTGAACAAATGTGACAGAGTTACGCTGAATTCTTATATTAACCGCAATATAAAATGATCTAATCGGGTTTCTGTTTGCCTTATCCTAGAAGTTTAATAGCGTATTTTACTTGCCATTCCACGCGCTTTAAGATGCCGCCTAGCCCAACACGCTATCTGAAATAGGAGCGATGTAAATTGAACAAATGTGATAGAATCTCGCTGAATTCTTTTATTAACCACAATGTAAAATGATCTAATCGGGTCTCTGTTCGCCCTCGCCTAGAAGTTTAATAGTGCATTTTATTCTCCATTTCATGCGCTTTGAGATTCCGCTTCGCCCAATACGCTGTCTGAAATAGGAGCGACGTAAATTGAACAAATGTGATAGAATTTCGCTGAATTCTTAAATTAACCATGACATAAAATGATCTAATCGGGTCTCTGCTTGCCCTACCCTAGAAGTTTAATAGTGCATTTTACTCCTCATTTCATGCGCTTTGGGATGCCCCTTAGCCCAATACGCTATCTGAAATAGGAGAGACGTAAATTGTACCAATGTGATAGAATTTTGCTGAATTCTTAAATTATCCATAATATAAAATGATCTAATCGGGTCTCTGGTTGCCCTACCCTAGAAGTTTAATAGCGCATTTTACTCGCCATTCCACGCGCTTTAAGATGCCGCCTAGCCCAGTACGCTATCTGAAATAGGAGCTACGTAAGTTGAACGAATGTGACTGAATTGCGCTGAATTCTTATAATAACCAAAATATAAAATGATGTAATCGGGTCTCTGTTTGCCTTATCCTAGAAGTTTAATAGTGCATTTTACTCGCCATTTCATGCGCTTTGAGATGCCGCTTAGCCCAATACGCTATCTGAAATAGGAGCGACGTAAATTGAACAAATGTGATAGAATTTCGCTGAATTCTTATATTAACCAAAATACAAAATGATCTAATCGGGTCTCTGATTGCCCTATCATAGAAGTTTAATAGTGCATTTTACTCGCCATTTCATGCGCTTTGAGATGCCACTTAGCCCAATACGCTATCTGAAATAGGAGCGACGTAAGTTGAACAAATGTGATAGAATTTCGCTGAATTCTTTTATTAACCATAATGTAAAATGATCTATTCGGGTCTCTGTTTGCCCTATCTAGAATTTTAATAGTGCATTTTATTCGCCATTTCATGCGCTTTGAGAGGCCGCTTAGCCCAATACGCTATCTGAAATAGTAGCGACGTAAATTGAACAAATGTGATAGAATTTCGCTGAATTCTTAAATTAACCATAATATAAAATGATTTAATCGGGTCTTTGTTTGCCCTACCCTAGAAGTTTAATAATGCATTCTACTCGCCATTTCATGCGCTTTCAGATGCTGCTTAGCCCAATACGCTATCTGAAGTAGGAGCGACGTAAATTGAACAAATGTGATAGAATTTCGCTGAATTCTTAAATTAACCATAATATAAAATGATCTAATCGGGTCTCTGTTCGCCCTAGCCTATAAGTTTAATAGTGCATTTGCCTCGTCTTTCCACGCGCTTTAAGATGCCGGCTAGCCCAGTACGCTATCCGAAATAGGAACGACGTAAATTGAACAAATGTGATAGAATTTTGCTGAATTCTTAAATTAACCATAATATGAAATGATCTAATCGGGTCTCTGACTGCCCTATCATAGAAGTTTAATACTGCATTTTACTCGCCATTCCACGCGCTTTAAGATGCCGCCTAGCCCAGTACGCTATCTGAAATAGGAGCGACGTAAGTTGAACAAATGTGATAGAATTTCGCTGAATTCTTGTATTAACCAAAATATAAAATGACCTAATCGGGTCTCGGTTTGCCCTATCATAGAAGTTTAATAGTGCATTCCACTCGTCATTTCATGCGCTTTGAGATGCCGATTAGCCCAATAAGCTATCTGAAATAGGAGCGACGTAAATTGAACAAATGTGATAGAATTTCGCTCAATTCTTATATTAACCAAAATATAAAATGATCTAATCGGGTCTCTGATTGCCCTATCATAGAAGTTTAATACTGCATTTTACTCGCCATTCCACGCGCTTTAAGATGCCGCCTAGCCCAGAACGCTATCTGAAATAGGAGCCACGTAAGTTGAACAAATGTGATAGAATTTCGCTGAATTCTTGTATTAACCAAAATATAAAATGACCAAATCGGGTCTCTGATTGCCCTATCATAGAAGTTTAATAGTGCATTTTACTCGCCATTTCATGCGCTTTGAGATGCCACTTAGCCCAATACGCTATCTGAAGTAGGAGCGACGTAAATTGAACAAATGTGATAGAATTTCGCTGAATTCTTAAATTAAGCATAATATAAAATGATCTAATCGGGTCTCTGTTCGCCCTACCCTAGAAGTTTAATACTGCATTTTACTCGCCATTCCACGCGCTTTAAGATGCCGCCTAGCCCAGAACGCTATCTGAAATAGGAGCCACGTAAGTTGAACAAATGTGATAGAATTTCGCTGAATTCTTAAATTAACCATAATATAAAATGATCTAATCGGGTCTCTGATTGCCCTATCATAGAAGTTTAATAGTGCATTTTACTCGTCTTTCCACGCGCTTTAAGATGCCGCCTAGCCCAGTACGCTATCTGAAATAGGAGCGACGTAAGTTGAACAAATGTGATAGAATTTCGCTCAATTCTTATATTAACCAAAATATAAAATGATCTAATCGGGTCTCTGATTGCCCTATCATAGAAGTTTAATAGTGCATTTTACTCGCCAATCCACGCGCTTTAAGATTCCGCCTAGCCCAGTACGCTATCTGAAATAGGAGCGACGTAAATTGAACAAATGTGATAGAATTTGGCTGAATTCTTATATTAACCAAAATATAAAATTATCTAATCGGGTCTCTGATAGCCCTATCATAGAAGTTTATTAGTGCATTTTGCTCGCCATTCCACGCGCTTTAAGATGCCGCCTAGCCCAGTACGCTATCTGAAATAGGAGCGACGTAAGTTGAACAAATGTGATAGAATTACGCTGAATTCTTATATTAACCGTAATATAAAATGATGTAATCGGGTCTCTGTTTGCCTTATCCTAGAAGTTTAATAGTGCATTTCACTCATCATTTCATGCGCTTTCAGATGCATCTTAGCCCAATAAGCTATCTGAAATAGGAGCGACGTAAATTGAACAAATGTGATAGAATTATTCTGAATTCTTAAATAGACCATAATATGAAATGATCTAATCGGGTCTCTGTTTGCCCTACCCTAGAAGTTTAACAGTGCACTTTTACTCGCCATTTCATGCGCTTTGAGATGCCGCTTAGCGCAATACGCTATCTGATATAGGAGCGACGTAAATTGAACAAATGTGATAGAATTTCGCTGAATTCTTATAATAATCTTAATGTAAAATGATCTAATCGGGTCTTTGTTCGCCCAACCCGAGAAGTTTAATAGTGCATTTCACTCGTCATTTCATGCGCTTTGAGATGCCGCTTAGCCCAATACGCTAACTGAAATAGGAGCGACATAAATTGAACAAATGTGATAGAATTTTTCTGAATTCTTAAATAAACCATAGTATGAAATGATCTAATCGGGTCTCTGTTCGCCCTACCATAGAAGTTTAATAGTGCATTTCACTCGCCATTTCATGCGCTTTGAGATGCCGCTTAGCCCAATACGCTATCTGAAATAGGAGCGACGTAAATAGAACAATTGTGATAGAACTTCGCTGAATTCTTATATTAACCAAAATATAAAATGATCTAATCGGGTCTCTGATTGCCCTATCATAGAAGTTTAATAGTGCATTCTACTCGCCAATCCACGCACTTTAAGATGCCGCTTAGCCCAGTACGCTATCTGAAATAGGAGCGACGTAAGTTGCACAAATGTGATAGAATTACGCTGAATTATTATATTAACCGTAATATAAAATTATCTAATCGGGTCTCTGTTTGCCCTACCCTAGAAGTTTAATGGTGCACTTTGCTCGCCATTTCATGCGCTATGAGATGGCGCTTAGCCCAATACGCTATCTGAAATAGGAGCGACGTAAATTGAACAAATGTGATAGAATTTCCCTGAATTCTTATATTAACCGTAATATAAAATGATCTAATCGGGTCTCTGATTGCCCTATCATAGAAGTTTAATAGTGCATTCTACTCGCCAATCCACGCGCTTTAAGATTCCGCCTAGCCCAGTACGCTATCTGAAATAGGAGCGACGTAAATTGAACAAATGTGATTGAATTTGGCTGAATTCTCAAATTAACCATAATATGAAATGATCTAATCGGGTCTCTGTTTGCCCTACACTAGAAGTTTAATAGTGCATTTTGCTCGCCATTTCATGCGCTTTGAGATGGCGCTTAGCCCAATACGCTACCTGAAATAGGAGCGACGTAAATTGAACGAATGTGATAGAATTTCGCTGGATTCGTATAATAACCAAAATATAAAATGCTCTAATCGGGTCTCTGATAGCCCTATCATAGAAGTTTAATAGTGCATTTTACTCGCCATTCACGCGCTTTAAGATGCCGCCTAGCCCAGTACGCTATCTGAAATAGGAGCGACGTAAGTTGAACAAATGTGATAGAATTACGCTGAATTCTTATATTAACCGTAATATGAAATGATCGAATCGGGTCTCTGTTCGCCTTACCCTAGAAGTTTAATAGTGCATTTTACTCGCCATTTCATGCGCTTTGAGATGACGCTTAGCCCAATACGCTATCGGAAATAGGAGCGACGTAAGTTGAACAAATGTGATAGAATTACGCTGCATTCTTATATTAACCGTAATATGAAATGATCGAATCGGGTCTCTGTTTGCCTTATCCTAGAAGTTTAATAGTGCATTTTGCTCGCCATTTCATGCGCTTTGAGATGACGCTTAGCCCAATACGCTATCTGAAATAGGAGCGTCGTACATTGAACAAACGTGATAGAATTACCCTGAATTCTTATATTAACCTTAATGTAAAATGATCTAATCGGTTCTCTGTTCGCCCTACCCTAGAAGTTTAATAGTGCCTTTCACTCGTCATTTCATGCGCTTTGAGATGCCGCTTAGCGCAATACGCTATCTGATATAGGAGCGACGTAAATTGAACAAATGTGATAGAATTTCGCTGAATTCTTATAATAATCTTAATGTAAAATGATCTAATCGGGTCTCTGTTCGCCCTACCATAGAAGTTTAATAGTGCATTTCACTCGCCATTTCATGCGCTTTGAGATGCCGCTTAGCCCAATACGCTATCTGAAATAGGAGCGACGTAAATAGAACAATTGTGATAGAATTTCGCTGAATTCTTATATTAACCAAAATATAAAATGATCTAATCGGGTCTCTGATTGCCCTATCATAGAAGTTTAATAGTGCATTCTACTCGCCAATCCACGCGCTTTAAGATGCCGCTTAGCCCAGTACGCTATCTGAAATATGAGCGACGTAACTTGAACGAATGTGATAGAATTACGCTGAATTATTATATTAACCGTAATATAAAATTATCTAATCGGGTCTCTGTTTGCCCTACCCTAGAAGTTTAATGGTGCTCTTTGCTCGCCATTTCATGCGCTTTGACATGGCGCTTAGCCCAATACGCTATCTGAAATAGGAGCGACGTAAATTGAACAAATGTGATAGAATTTCCCTGAATTCTTGTATTAACCTTAATGTAAAATGATCTAATCGGGTCTTTGTTCGCCCTACCCTAGAAGTTAAATAGTGCATTTCACCCGACATTTCATGCGCTTTGAGATGCCGCTTAGCCCAATAAGCTATCTGAAATAGGAGCGACGTATGTTGAACAAATGTGATAGAATTACGCTGAATTCTTATATTAACCGTAATATAAAATGATCTAATCGGATCTCTGTTTGCCTTACCCGAGAAGATTAATAGTGCATTTTACTCGCCATTTCATGCGCTTTGAGATGCCGCTTAGCCCAATAAGCTATCTGAAATAGGAGCGACGTAAATTAAACAAATGTGATAGAATTTTGCTGAATTCTTAAATTAACCATAACATAAAATGATCTTATCGGGTCTCTGTTTGCCTTACCCTAGGAGATTAATAGTGCATGTTACTCGCCATTTCATGCGCTTTGAGATGCCGCGTAGCCCAATACGCTATCTGAAATAGGATCGACGTTATTTGAACAAATGTGAGAGAATTTCGCTGAATTCTTTTATTAACCATAATGTAAAATGATCTAATCGTGTCTCTGATTGCCCTATCATAGAACTTTAATAGTGCATATTATTCGCCATATCATACGCTTTGAGATGCCGCTTAGCCCAATACGCTATCTGAAATAGGAGCGACGTAAATTGAACGAATGTCATAGAATTTCGCTGAATTCTTAAATTAACCATAATATAAAATGATCTAATCGGGTCTCTGTTTGCCCTACCCTAGACGTTTAATAGTGCATTTTACTCGTCATTTCGTGCGCTTTGAGATGCCGCTTAGCCCAATACGTTATCTGAAATAGGAGCGATGTAAATTGAACAAATGTGATAGAATTTCGCTGAATTCTTTTATTAACCATAATGTGAGATGATCTAATCGCGTCTCTGTTCGCCCTAGCCTAGAAGCTTAATAGTGCATTGTGTTCGCCATTTCATGCGCTTTGAGATGCCGCTTAGCCGAATGCGCTATCTGAAATAGGAGCGACGTAAATTAAACAAATGTGATAGAATTTTGCTGAATTCTTAAATTAACCATAACATAAAATGATCTTATCGGGTCTCTGTTTGCCTTACCCTAGAAGATTAATAGTGCATGTCACTCGCCGTTTCATGCGCTTTGAGATGCCGCGTAGCCCAATACACTATCTGAAATAGGAGCGACGTAACTTGAACAAATGTGATAGAATTTCGATGAATTCTTTTATTAACCATAATGTAAAATGATCTAATCGTGTCTCTGATTGCCCTATCATAGAACTTTAGTAGTGCATTTTATTCGCCATTTCATACGCTTTGAGATGCCGCTTAGCCCAATACGCTATCTGAAATAGGAGCGACGTAAATTGAACAAATGTGATAGAATTTCGCTGAATTCATATATTGACCAAAATATAAAATGATCTAATCGGGTCTCTGATTGCCCTATCATAGAAGTTTAATAGTGCATTTTACTCGCCATTCCACGCGTTTTAAGATGCCGCCTAGCCCAGTACGCTACCTGAAATAGGAGCGACGAAAATTGAACAAATGTGATAGAATTTTGCTGAATCCTTAAATTAACGGTAATATAAAATGATCTAATCGGGTCTCTGTTTGCCCTACCCTAGAAGTTTAATAGTACATTTTACTCGCCATTTCATGCGCTTTGAGATGCCGCGTAGCCCAATACGTTATCTGAAATAGGAGCGACGTAAATTGAACAAATGAGATAGAATTTCGCTGAATTCTTAAATTAACCATAATATAAAATGATCTATTCGGGGCTCTGTTTGCCCTACCCTAGAAGTTTAATAGTGAATTTTACTCGCCATTTCTTGCGCTTTGAGATGCCGCTTAGCCCAATACGCTATCTGAAATATGAGCGACGTAAATTGAACAAATGTGATAGAATTTCGCTGAATTCTCATATTAACATTAATGTAAAATGATCTAATCGAGTCTCTGTTCGCCCTACCCTAGAAGTTTAATAGTGCATTTCACTCGTCATTTCATGCGCTTTGAGATGCCGCCCAGCCCAATGAGCTATCTGAAATAGTAGCGACGTAAATTGAACAAATGTGATAGAATTTCGCTGAATTCTTATATTAACCAAAATATAAAATGATCTAACCGGGTCTCTGACTGCCCTATCATAGAAGTTTAATAGTGCATTTTACGCGCCATTCCACGCGCTTTAAGATGCGCCTAGCCCAGTATGCTATCTGAAATAGGAACGACGTAAATTGAACAAATGTGATAGAATTTTGCTGAATTCTTATATTAACCGTAATATAAAATGATCTAATCGGGTCTCTGTTTGCCTTACCCTAGAAGTTTAATAGTGCATTGTACTCGCCATTTCATGGGCTTTGAGATGCCGCGTAGCCCAATACGCTGTCTGAAATAGGAGCGACGTAAGTTGAACAAATGTGATAGAATTTCGCTGAATTCTTTTATTAACCATAACTTAAAATGATGTTATCGGGTCTCTGTTCGCCCTAGCCTAGAACTTTAGTAGTGCATTTTATTTGCCATTTCATGCGCTTTGAGATGCCGCGTAGCCCAATACGCTATCTGAAATAGGAGCGACGTAAATTGAACAAATGTGATAGAATTTCCCTGAAATCTTATATTAAACAAAATATAAAATGATATAATCAGGTCTCTGTTTGCCTTACCCTAGAAGTTTAATAGTGCATTGTACTCGCCATTTCATGCGCTTTGAGATGCCGCGTAGCCCAATACGCTGTCTGAAATAGGAGCGACGTAAGTTGAACAAATGTGATAGAATTTCGCTGAATTCTTAAATTAACCATAATATAAAATGATCTAATCGGGTCTCTGATTGCCCTATCATAGAAGTTTAATAGTGCATTTTACTCGTCTTTCCACGCGCTTTAAGATGCCGCCTAGCCCAGTGCGCTATCTGAAATAGGAACGACGTAAATTGAACAAATGTGATAGAATTTTGCTGAATTCTTAAATTAACCATAATATGAAATGATCTAATCGGGTCTCAGACTGCCCTATCATAGTAGTTTAGTAGTGAATTTTACTCGCCCTTCCACGCGCTTTAAGATGCGCCTAGCCCAGTACGCTATCTGAAATAGGAGCGACGTAAATTGAACAAATGTGATAGAATTTTGCTGACTTCATAAATTAATCATAATATAAAATGATCTAATCGGGTCTCTGTTTGCCCTACCCTAGAAGTTTAATAGTGCATTTTACTCGCCATTTCATGCGCTTTCAGATGCCGCATAGCCCAATACGCAATCTTTAATAGGAGCGACGTAAATTGAACAAATGTGATAGAATTTCGCTGAATTCTTATATTAACCAAAATATAAAATGATCTAATCGGTTCTCTGATTGCCCTATCATAGAAGTTTAGCAGTGCATTTTACTCGCCCTTCCACGCGCTTTAAGATGCCGCCTAGCCCAGTACGCTATCTGAAATAGGAGCGACGTAAGTTGAACAAATGTGATAGAATTACGCTGAATTCTTATATTAACCGTAATATAAAATGATCTAATCGGGTCTCTGTTCGCCCTACCCTTGAAGATTAATAGTGCATTTTACCCGCCATTCCACGCGCTTTAAGATGCCGCCTAGCCCAGTACGCTATCTGAAATAGGAGCGACGTACGTTGAACAAATGTGATAGAATTACGCTGAATTCTTATATTAACCGTAATATAAAATGATCTAAACGGGTCTCTGTTCGCCTTACCCTAGAAGTTTAATAGTGCATTTTACTCGCGATTTCATGCGCTTTGAGATGACGCTTAGCCCAATACGCTATCGGAAATAGGAGCGACGTAAGTTGAACAAATGTGATAGAATTACGCTGCATTCTTATATTAACCGTAATATAAAATGATCTAATCGGGTCTCTGTTTGCCTTACCCTAGAAGTTTAATAGTGCATTTTACTCGCCATTTCATGCGCTTTGAGATGCCGCTTAGCCCAATACGCTATCGGAATAAGGAGCGACGTAAATTGAACAAATGTGATAGAATTTCGCTGAATTCTTAAATTAACCATAACATAAAATGATCTAATCGGGTCTCTGTTTGCCCTACCCTAGAAGTTTAATAGTGCATTTTACTCGCCATTTCTTGCGCTTTGAGATGCCGCTTTGCCCAATAAGCTGTCTGAAATAGGAGCGACGTAAATTGAACAAATGTGATAGTATTTCGCTGAATTCTTATATTAACCATAATGTAAAATGATCTAATCGGGTCTCTGTTGCACTAGCCTACAAGTTTAATAGTGCATTTTATTCGCCATTTCATGCGCTTTGAGATGCCGCGTAGCCCAATACGCTATCTGAAATAGGAGCGACGTAAATTGAACAAATGTGATAGAATTTCCTTGAAATCTTATATTAAACAAAATATAAAATGATCTAATCGGGTCTCTGATTGCCCTATCATAGAAGTTTAGTAGTGCATTTTACTCGCCCTTCCACGCGCATTAAGCTGCCGTCTAGCACAGTACGCTATCTGAAGTAGGAGCGACGTAAGTTGAACAAATGTGATAGAATTTCGCTGAATTCATAAATTAACCATAATATAAAATGATCTATTCGGGTCTCTGTTTGCCCTACCCTAGAAGTTTAATAGTGCATTTTACTCGCCATTTCATGCGCTTTGAGATGCCGCTTAGCCCAATACGCTATCTGAAATGTGAGCGACGTGAATTGAACAAATGTGATAGAATTTCGCTGAATCCTTATATTAACCAAAATATAAAATGATCTAATCGGGTCTCTTATTGCCCTATCATAGAAGTTTCATAGTGCATTTTACTCGCCATTCCACGCACTTTAAGGTGCCGCCTAGCCCAGTACGCTATCTGAAATAGGAGCGACGTAAGTTGAACAAATGTGATAGAATTTCGCTCAATTCTTATATTAACCAAAATATAAAATGATCTAATCGGGTCTCTGATTGCCCTATCATAGAAGTTTAATGGTGCATTTTACTCGCCAATCCACGCGCTTTAAGATTCCGCCTAGCCCAGTACGCTATCTGAAATAGGAGCGACGTAAATTGAACAAATGTGATAGAATTTGGCTAAATTCTTATATTAACCAAAATATAAAATTATCTAATCGGGTCTCTGATAGCCCTATCATAGAAGTTTATTAGTGCATTTTGCTCGCCATTCCACGCGCTTTAAGATGCCGCCTAGCCCAGTACGCTATCTGAAATAGGAGCGACGTAAGTTGAACAAATGTGATAGAATTACGCTGAATTCTTATATTAACCGTAATATAAAATGATGTAATCGGGTCTCTGTTTGCCTTATCCTAGAAGTTTAATAGTGCATTTCACTCGTCATTTCATGCGCTTTCAGATGCATCTTAGCCCAATAAGCTATCTGAAATAGGAGCGACGTAAATTGAACAAATGTGATAGAATTATTCTGAATTCTTAAATAGACCATAATATGAAATGATCTAATCGGGTCTCTGTTTGCCCTACCCTAGAAGTTTAACAGTGCACTTTTACTCGCCATTTCATGCGCTTTGAGATGCCGCTTAGCGCAATACGCTATCTGATATAGGAGCGACGTAAATTGAACAAATGTGATAGAATTTCGCTGAATTCTTATAATAATCTTAATGTAAAATGATCTAATCGGGTCTTTGTTCGCCCAACCCGAGAAGTTTAATAGTGCATTTCACTCGTCATTTCATGCGCTTTGAGATGCCGCTTAGCCCAATACGCTAACTGAAATAGGAGCGACGTAAATTGAACAAATGTGATAGAATTTTTCTGAATTCTTAAATAAACCATAGTATGAAATGATCTAATCGGGTCTCTGTTCGCCCTACCATAGAAGTTTAATAGTGCATTTCACTCGCCATTTCATGCGCTTTGAGATGCCGCTTAGCCCAATACGCTATCTGAAATAGGAGCGACGTAAATAGAACAATTGTGATAGAACTTCGCTGAATTCTTATATTAACCAAAATATAAAATGATCTAATCGGGTCTCTGATTGCCCTATCATAGAAGTTTAATAGTGCATTCTACTCGCCAATCCACGCACTTTAAGATGCCGCTTAGCCCAGTACGCTATCTGAAATAGGAGCGACGTAAGTTGCACAAATGTGATAGAATTACGCTGAATTATTATATTAACCGTAATATAAAATTATCTAATCGGGTCTCTGTTTGCCCTACCCTAGAAGTTTAATGGTGCACTTTGCTCGCCATTTCATGCGCTATGAGATGGCGCTTAGCCCAATACGCTATCTGAAATAGGAGCGACGTAAATTGAACAAATGTGATAGAATTTCCCTGAATTCTTATATTAACCGTAATATAAAATGATCTAATCGGGTCTCTGATTGCCCTATCATAGAAGTTTAATAGTGCATTCTACTCGCCAATCCACGCGCTTTAAGATTCCGCCTAGCCCAGTACGCTATCTGAAATAGGAGTGACGTAAATTGAACAAATGTGATTGAATTTGGCTGAATTCTCAAATTAACCATAATATGAAATGATCTAATCGGGTCTCTGTTTGCCTTATCCTAGAAGTTTAATAGTGCATTTTACTCGCCATTTCATGCGCATTGAGATGCCGCTTAGCCCAATACGCTATCTGAAATAGGAGCGTCGTAAATTGAACAAATATGATAGAGTTTCGCTGAATTCTTAAATTAACCACAATATAAAATGATCTTATCGGGTCTCTGTTTGCCCTACCCTTGAAGTTTAATAGTGCATTTTACTCGCCATTTCTTGCGCATTGAGATGCCGCTTAGCCCAATACGCTATCTGAAATAGGAGCGACGTAAATTGAACAAATATGATAGAGTTTCGCTGAATTCTTAAATTAACCATAATATAAAATGATCTTATCGGGTCTCTGTTTGCCCTACCCTAGAAGTTTAATAGGGCATTTTACTCGCCATTTCGTGCGCTTTCAGATGCCGCTTAGCCCAATACGCTATCTGAAATATGAGCGACGTAAATTGAACAAATGTGATAGAATTTCGCTGAATTCTTATATTAACCTCAATGTAAAATGTTCTAATCGGATCTTTGTTCGCCGTACCCTAGAAGTTTAATAGTGCATTTTACTCGCCATTTCTTGCGCTTTGAGATGCCGCTTTGCCCAATAAGCTATCTGAAATAGGAGCGACGTAAATTGAACAAATGTGAGAGAATTTCGCTGAATTCTTATATTAACCTCAATGTAAAATGTTCTAATCGGGTCTCTGTTCGCCCTACCCTTGAAGATTAATAGTGCATTTCACTCGTCATTTCATGCGCTTTGAAATGCCGCTTAGCCAAATACGCTATCTGAAATAGGAGCGACGTAAGTTGTACAAATGTGATAGAATTTCGCTGAATTCTTATATTAACCAAAATATAAAATGATCTAATCGGGTCTCTGATAGCCCTATCATAGAAGATTAATAGTGCATTTTACCCGCCATTCCACGCGCTTTAAGATGCCGTCTAGCCCAGTACGCTATCTGAAATAGGAGCGACGTACGTTGAACAAATGTGATAGAATTACGCTGAATTCTTATATTAACCGTAATATGAAATGATCGAATCGGGTCTCTGTTTGCCTTATCCTAGAAGTTTAATAGTGCATTTTACTCGCCATTTCATGCGCATTGAGATGCCGCTTAGCCCAATACGCTATCTGAAATATCAGCGACGTAAATTGAACAAATGTGAGAGACTTTCGCTGAATTCTTATATTAACCTTAATGTAAAATGTTCTAATCGGGTCTCTGTTTGCCTTACCCTAGAAGTTTAATAGTGCATTTTACTCGCCATTTCATGCGCTTTGAGATGACGCTTAGCCCAATACGCTATCGGAAATAGGAGCGACGTAAGTTGAACAAATGTGATAGAATTACGCTGCATTCTTATATTAACCGTAATATAAAATGATCTAATCGGGTCTCTGTTCGCCTTACCCTAGAAGTTTAATAGTGCATTTTACTCGCCATTTCATGCGCTTTGAGATGCCGCTTTGCCCAATTAGCTATCTGAAATAGGAGCGACGTAAATTGAACAAATGTGATAGAATTTCGCTGAATCCTTAGATTAACCAAAATATAAAATGATCTAATCGGCTCTCTGATTGCCGTATCATAGAAGTTTAGTAGTGCATTTTACTCGCCCTTCCACGCGCTTTAAGATGCAGCCAAGCCCAGTACGCTATCTGAAATAGGAGCGACGTAAATTGAACAATTGTTATAGAATTTTGCTGATTTCTTAAATTAAACGTAACATAAAATGATCTAATCGGGTCTCTGTTTGCCCTACCCTAGAAGTTTAATAGTGCATTTTACTCGCCATTTCATGCGCTTTGAGATGCCGCTCAGCCCAATACGCTATCTGAAATATCAGCGACGTAACTTGAACAAATGTGATAGAATTTCGCTGAATTCCTAAATTAACCATAACATAAAATGATCTAATCGGGTCTCTGTTTGCCCTACCCTAGAAGTTTAACAGTGCATTTTACTCGCCATTTCATGCGCTTTGAGATCCCGCTTAGCCCAATACGCTATCTGAAATAGGAGCGTCGTACATTGAACAAACGTGATAGAATTACCCTGAATTCTTATATTAACCTTAATGTAAAATGATCTAATCGGTTCTCTGTTCGCCCTACCCTAGAAGTTTAATAGTGCCTTTCACTCGTCATTTCATGCGCTTTGAGATGCCGCTTAGCGCAATACGCTATCTGATATAGGAGCGACGTAAATTGAACAAATGTGATAGAATTTCGCTGAATTCTTATAATAATCTTAATGTAAAATGATCTAATCGGGTCTCTGTTCGCCCTACCATAGAAGTTTAATAGTGCATTTCACTCGCCATTTCATGCGCTTTGAGATGCCGCTTAGCCCAATACGCTATCTGAAATAGGAGCGACGTAAATAGAACAATTGTGATAGAATTTCGCTGAATTCTTATATTAACCAAAATATAAAATGATCTAATCGGGTCTCTGATTGCCCTATCATAGAAGTTTAACAGTGCATTCTACTCGCCAATCCACGCGCTTTAAGATGCCGCTTAGCCCAGTACGCTATCTGAAATATGAGCGACGCAACTTGAACGAATGTGATAGAATTACGCTGAATTATTATATTAACCGTAATATAAAATTATCTAATCGGGTCTCTGCTTGCCCTACCCTAGAAGTTTAATGGTGCTCTTTGCTCGCCATTTCATGCGCTTTGACATGGCGCTTAGCCCAATACGCTATCTGAAATAGGAGCGACGTAAATTGAACAAATGTGATAGAATTTCCCTGAATTCTTGTATTAACCTTAATGTAAAATGATCTAATCGGGTCTTTGTTCGCCCTACCCTAGAAGTTAAATAGTGCATTTCACCCGACATTTCATGCGCTTTGAGATGCCGCTTAGCCCAATAAGCTATCTGAAATAGGAGCGACGTATGTTGAACAAATGTGATAGAATTACGCTGAATTCTTATATTAACCGTAATATAAAATGATCTAATCGGATCTCTGTTTGCCTTACCCTAGAAGATTAATAGTGCATTTTACTCGCCATTTCATGCGCTTTGAGATGCCGCTTAGCCCAATAAGCTATCTGAAATAGGAGCGACGTAAATTAAACAAATGTGATAGAATTTTGCTGAATTCTTAAATTAACCATAACATAAAATGATCTTATCGGGTCTCTGTTTGCCTTACCCTAGAAGATTAATAGTGCATGTTACTCGCCATTTCATGCGCTTTGAGATGCCGCGTAGCCCAATACGCTATCTGAAATAGGATCGACGTTATTTGAACAAATGTGAGAGAATTTCGCTGTATTCTTTTATTAACCATAATTTAAAATGATGTAAGCGGGTCTCTGTTCGCCCTAGCCTAGAAGTTTAGTAGTGCATTTTATTCGCCATTTCATGCGCTTTGAGATGCCGCGTAGCCCAATACGCTATCTAAAATAGGAGCGACGTAAATTGAACAAATGTGATAGAATTTCCCTGAAATCTTATATTAAACAAAATATAAAATGATCTAATCGGGTCTCTGTTTGCCTTACCCTAGAAGTTGAATAGTGCATTGTACTCGCCATTTCATGCGCTTTGAGATGCCGCGTAGCCCAATACGCTGTCTGAAATAGGAGCGACGTAAGTTGAACAAATGTGATTGATTTTCGCTGAATTCTATTATTAACCATAATTTAAAATGATGTAATCGGGTCTCTGTTCGCCCTAGCGTAGAAGTTTAGTAGTGCATTTTATTCGCCATTTCATGCGCTTTGAGATGCCGCGTAGCCCAATACGCTATCTGAAATAGGAGCGACGTAAATTGAACAAATGTGATAGAATTTCCCTGAAATCTTATATTGAACAAAATATAAAATGATCTAATTGGGTCTCTGATTGCCCTATCATAGAAGTTTAGCAGTGCATTTTACTCGCCATTCCACGCGCTTTAAGATGCCGCCTAGCCCAGTACGCTATCTGCAATAGGAGCGACGGAAGTTGAACAAATGTGATAGAATTACGCTGAATTCTTATATTAACCGAAATGTAAAATGATCTATTCGGGTCTCTGTTTGCCTTATCCTAGAAGTTTAATAGTGCATTTTACTCGCCATTTCATGCGCTTTGAGATGCCGCTTAGCCCAATGCGCTATCTGAAATAGGATCGACGTTATTTGAACAAATGTGAGAGAATTTCGCTGAATTCTTTTATTAACCATAATGTGAAATGATCTAATCGTGTCTCTGATTGCCCTATCATAGAACTTTAATAGTGCATTTTATTCGCCATTTCATACGCTTTGAGATGCCGCTTCGCCCAATACGCTATCTGAAATAGGAGCGACGTAAATTGAACGAATGTCATAGAATTCCGCTGAATTCTTAAATTAACCATAACATGAAATGATCTTATCGGGTCTCTGTTTGCCTTACCCTAGAAGATTAATAGTGCATGTTACTCGCCATTTCATGCGCTTTGAGATGCCGCGTAGCCCAATACGCTATCTGAAATAGGAGCGACGTAAATAGAACAAATGTGGTAGAATTTCGCTGAATTCTTAAATTAACTATAATATAAAATTATCAAATCGGGTCTCTGTTTGCCCTACCATAGAAGTTTAATAGTGCATTTTACTCGTAATTTCATGCGCTGTGAGATGCAGCTTAGCCCAATACGTTATCTGAAATAGGAGCGATGTAAATTGAACAAATGTGATAGAATTTCCCTGAAATCTTATATTGAACAAAATATAAAATGATTTAATTGGGGCTATGATTGCCCTATCATAGAAGTTTAGTAGTTCATTTTACTCGCCCTTCCACGCGCTTTAAGATACCGTCTAGCCCAGTACGCTATCTGAAATAGGAGCGACGTAAATTGAACAAATGTGATAGAATTTCCCTGAAATCTTATATTAAACAAAATATAAAATGATCTAATCGGGTCTCTGTTTGCCTTACCCTAGAAGTTTAATAGTGCATTGTACTCGCCATTTCATGCGCTTTGAGATGCCGCGTAGCCCAATACGCTGTCTGAAATAGGAGCGACGTAAGTTGAACAAATGTGATTGAATTTCGCTGAACTCTTTTATTAACCATAATTTAAAATGATGTAATCGGGTCTCTGTTCGCCCTAGCCTAGAAGTTTAGTAGTGCATTTTATTCGCCATTTCATGCGCTTTGAGATGCCGCGTAGCCCAATACGCTATCTGAAATAGGAGCGACGTAAATTGAACAAATGTGATAGAATTTCCCTGAAATCTTATATTGAACAAAATATAAAATGATCTAATTGGGTCTCTGATTGCCCTATCATAGAAGTTTAGTAGTGCATTTTACTCGCCATTCCACGCGCTTTAAGATGCCGCCTAGCCCAGTACGCTATCTGCAATAGGAGCGACGGAAGTTGAACAAATGTGATAGAATTACGCTGAATTCTTAAATTAACCGAAATATAAAATGATCTATTCGGGTCTCTGTTTGCCTTATCCTAGAAGTTTAATAGTGCATTTTACTCGCCATTTCATGCGCTTTGAGATGCCGCTTAGCCAATGCGCTATCTGAAATAGGATCGACGTTATTTGAACAAATGTGAGAGAATTTCGCTGAATTCTTTTATTAACCATAATGTGAAATGATCTAATCGTGTCTCTGATTGCCCTATCATAGAACTTTAATAGTGCATTTTATTCGCCATTTCATACGCTTTGAGATGCCGCTTAGCCCAATACGCTATCTGAAATAGGAGCGACGTAAATAGAACAAATGTGGTAGAATTTCGCTGAATTCTTAAATTAACTATAATATAAAATTATCAAATCGGGTCTCTGTTTGCCCTACCATAAAAGTTTAATAGTGCATTTTACTCGTAATTTCATGCGCTGTGAGATGCAGCTTAGCCCAATACGTTATCTGAAATAGGAGCGATGTAAATTGAACAAATGTGATATAATTTCCCTGAAATCTTATTAAGAACAAAATATAAAATGATCTAATTGGGGCTCTGATTGCCCTATCATAGAAGTTTAGTAGTGCATTTTACTCGCCCTTCCACGCGCTTTAAGATACCGTCTAGGCCAGTACGCTAACTGAAATAGGAGCGACGTAAATTGAACAAATGTGTTAGAATTTCGCTGAATTCATATATTGACCAAAATATAAAATGATCTAATCGGGCCTCTGATTGCCCTATCATAGAAGTTTAATAGTGCATTTTACTCGCCATTCCACGCGTTTTAAGATGCCGCCTAGCCCAGTACGCTATCTGAAATAGGAGCGACGTGAATTGAACAAATGTGATAGAATTTTGCTGAATTCTTAAATTAACCATAATATAAAATGATCTAATCGGGTCTCTGTTTGCCCTACCCTAGAAGTTTAATAGTGCATTTTACTCCTCATTTCATGTGCTTTGAGATGCCGCTTAGCCCAATACGCTATCTGAAATAGGAGCGACGTAAATTGAACAAATGTGATAGAATTACGCTGAATTCTTATATTAACCGTAATACAAAATGATCTAATCGGGTCTCTGTTTGCCTTACCCTAGAAGTTTAATAGTGTATTGTACTCGCCATTTCATGCGCTTTGAGATGCCGCGTAGCCCAATACGCTATCTGAAATAGTAGCGACGTAAGTTGAACAAATGTTGTAGAATTTCGCTGAATTCTTATATTAACCAAAATATAAAATGATCTAACCGGGTCTCTGATTGCCCTATCATAGAAGTTTAATAGTGTATTTTACGCGCCATTCCACGCGCTTTAAGATGCGCCTAGCCCAGTATGCTATCTGAAATAGGAACGACGTAAATTGAACAAATGTGATAGAATTTTGCTGAATTCTTATATTAACCGTAATATAAAATGATCTAATCGGGTCTCTGTTTGCCTTACCCTAGAAGTTTAATAGTGCATTTCACTCGCCATTCCACGCGCTTTAAGGTGCCGCCTAGCCCAGTATGCTATCTGAAATAGGAACGACGTAAATTGAACAAATGTGATAGAATTTTGCAGAATTCTTAAATTAACCATAACATAAAATGATCTAATCGGGTCTCTGTTTGCCCTACCCTAGAAGTTTAATAGTGTAGTTTACTCGCCATTTCATGCGCTTTGAGATGCCGCGTAGCCCAATACGCTATCTGAAATAGGAGCGACGTAAATTGAACAAATGTGATAGGATTTCGCTGAATTCTTATAGTAACCAAAATATAAAATGATCTAATCGGGTCTCTGATTGCCCTATCATAGAAGGCTAATAGTGCATTTTACTCGCTATTCCACGTGCTTTAAGATGCCGGCTAGCCCAGTAGGCTATCTGAAATTGGAGTGACGTAAATTGAACAAATGTGATAGAATTACGCTTAATTCTTATATTAACCATAATATAAAATGATCTAATCGGGTCTCCGTTTACCCTACCCTAGAAGTTCAATAGTGCGTTTTACTCGGCATTTCATGCGGTTTAAGATGCCGCTTAGCCCAGTACGCTATCTCAAATAGGAGCGACGTAAATTGAACAAATGTGATAGATTTTTGCTGAATTCTTATATTAACCATACGATAAAATGATCTAATCGGGTCTCTGTTTGCCCTACCCTAGGAGTTTAATAGTGCATTTCACTCGTAATTTCATGCGCTTTGAGATGCCGCTCAGCCCAATACGCTATCTGAAATAGGAGCGACATAAATTGAACAAATGTGATAGAATTTCCCTGAATTCCTTTATTAACCATAATGTAAAATGATCTAATCGGGTCTCTGTTCGCCCTAGCCGAGAAGTTTAATAGTGAATTTTACTCGCAATTTCATGCGCTTTGAGATGCCCCTTAGCCCAATACGCTATCTGAAATAGGAGCGACGTAAATTGAACAAATGTGATAGAATTTCGTTGAATTCTTATATTAAAAAACATATAAAATGATCTAATCGGGTCTCTGTTTGCTTTACCCTAGAAGTTTAATAGTGTATTTTACTCGTCATTTCATGCGCTTTGAGATTCCGCTTAGCCCAATACGCTATCTGAAATAGGAGCGGCGTAAGTTGAACAAATGTGATAGAATTTCGCTGAATTCTTATATTAACCAAATTATAAAATGATCTAATCGGGTCTCTGATTGCCCTAACATAGAAGTTTAATAGTGCATTGTACTCGCCATTCCGCGCGCTTTAAGATGCCGCCTAGCACAGTACGCTATCTGAAATAGGAGCGACGTAAATTGAACAAATCTGATAGAATTTCGCTGAATTCTTTTATTAACCATAATGTAAAATGATCTAATCGGGTCTCTGTTTGCCCTAGCCTAGAACTTTAATAGTGCATTTCATTCGCCATTTCATACGCTTTGAGATGCCGCTTAGCCCAATACGCTATCTGAAATAGGAGCGACGTAAATTGAACAAATGTGATAGAATTTCGTTGAATTCTTAAATTAACCATAATATACAATGATCTAATCGGGTCTCTGTTCGCACTAGCCAACAAGTTTAATAGTGCATTTTACTCGCCCTTCCACGCGCTTTAAGATGCCGCCTAGCACAGTACGCTATCTGAAATAGGAGCGACGTAAATTGAACAAATGTGATAGAATTTTCCTGAAATCTTATATTAAACAAAATATAAAATGATCTAATCGGGTCTCTTATTGCCCTATCATAGAAGTTTCATTGTGCATTTTACTCGCCATTCCACGCGCTTTAAGATGCCGCCTAGCCCAGTACGCTATCTGAAAAAGGAACGACGTAAATTGACCAAATGTGATAGAATCTTGCTGAATTCTTAAATTAACCATAATATAAAATGATCTAATCGGGTCTCTGTTTGCCATACACTAGAAGTTTAATAGTGCATTTTGCTCGCCATTTCATGCGCTTTGAGATGCCGCATAGCCCAATACGCTATCTGAAATAGGAGCGACGTAAATTGAACAGATGTGATAGAATTTCCCTGAATTCGTATATTAACCTTAATGCAAAATGTTTTAATCGGGTCTCTGTTCGCCCTACCCTAGACGTTTAATAGTGCATTTTACTCCTCATTTCATGCGCTTTGAGATGCTGCTTAGCCCAATACGCTATCTGAAATAGGAGCAATGTAAATTGAACAAATGTGATAGAATTTCGTTGAATTCTTAAATTAACCATAATATAAAATGATCTAATCGGGTCTCTCTCTGCCATACCCTAGAAGTTTAATAGTGCATTTTGCTCGCCATTTAATGCGCTTTGAGATGCCGCTTAGCCCAATACGCTATCTGAAATAGGAGCGACGTGAATTGAACAAATGTGATAGAATTTCGCTGAATTCTTAAATTAACCATAATATAAAATGATTTAATCGGGTCTTTGTTTGCCCTACCCTAGAAGTTTAATAGTGCATTTTACTCGCCATTCCACGAGCTTTAAGATGCCGCCTAGCCCAGTGCGCTATCTGAAATGGGAGCGACGTAAATTGGACAAATGTGATAAAATTTTGCTGACATTTTAAATTAACCATAATATAAAATGATCTAGACGGGTCTCTGTTTGCCGTACCCTAGAAGTTTAATAGTGCATTTCACTCGCCATTTCATGCGCCTTCAGATGCCGCTTAGCCCAATAAGCTATCTGAAATAGGAGCGACGTAAATTGAACAAATGTGATAGAATTTCCCTGAAATCTTATATTAAACAAAATATAAAATGATATAATCAGGTCTCTGTTTGCCTTACCCTAGAAGTTTAATAGTGCATTGTACTCGCCATTTCATGCGCTTTGAGATGCCGCGTAGCCCAATACGCTGTCTGAAATAGGAGCGACGTAAGTTGAACAAATGTGATAGAATTTCGCTGTATTCTTTTATTAACCATAATTTAAAATGATGTAAGCGGGTCTCTGTTCGCCCTAGCCTAGAAGTTTAGTAGTGCATTTTATTCGCCATTTCATGCGCTTTGAGATGCCGCGTAGCCCAATACGCTATCTAAAATAGGAGCGACGTAAATTGAACAAATGTGATAGAATTTCCCTGAAATCTTATATTAAACAAAATATAAAATGATCTAATCGGGTCTCTGTTTGCCTTACCCTAGAAGTTGAATAGTGCATTGTACTCGCCATTTCATGCGCTTTGAGATGCCGCGTAGCCCAATACGCTGTCTGAAATAGGAGCGACGTAAGTTGAACAAATGTGATTGATTTTCGCTGAATTCTATTATTAACCATAATTTAAAATGATGTAATCGGGTCTCTGTACGCCCTAGCGTAGAAGTTTAGTAGTGCATTTTATTCGCCATTTCATGCGCTTTGAGATGCCGCGTAGCCCAATACGCTATCTGAAATAGGAGCGACGTAAATTGAACAAATGTGATAGAATTTCCCTGAAATCTTATATTGAACAAAATATAAAATGATCTAATTGGGTCTCTGATTGCCCTATCATAGAAGTTTAGCAGTGCATTTTACTCGCCATTCCACGCGCTTTAAGATGCCGCCTAGCCCAGTACGCTATCTGCAATAGGAGCGACGGAAGTTGAACAAATGTGATAGAATTACGCTGAATTCTTATATTAACCGAAATGTAAAATGATCTATTCGGGTCTCTGTTTGCCTTATCCTAGAAGTTTAATAGTGCATTTTACTCGTCATTTCGTGCGCTTTGAGATGCCGCTTAGCCCAATACGTTATCTGAAATAGGAGCGATGTAAATTGAACAAATGTGATAGAATTTCGCTGAATTCTTTTATTAACCATAATGTAAAATGATCTAATCGCGTCTCTGTTCGCCCTAGCCTAGAAGCTTAATAGTGCATTTTATTCGCCATTTCATGCGCTTTGAGATACCGCTTAGCCGAATGCGCTATCTGAAATAGGAGCGGCGTAAATTATACAAATGTGATAGAATTTTGCTGAATTCTTAAATTAACCATAACATGAAATGATCTTATCGGGTCTCTGTTTGCCTTACCCTAGAAGATTAATAGTGCATGTTACTCGCCATTTCATGCGCTTTGAGATGCCGCGTAGCCCAATACGCTATCTGAAATAGGAGCGACGTAAATAGAACAAATGTGGTAGAATTTCGCTGAATTCTTAAATTAACTATAATATAAAATTATCAAATCGGGTCTCTGTTTGCCCTACCATAGAAGTTTAATAGTGCATTTTACTCGTAATTTCATGCGCTGTGAGATGCAGCTTAGCCCAATACGTTATCTGAAATAGGAGCGATGTAAATTGAACAAATGTGATAGAATTTCCCTGAAATCTTATATTGAACAAAATATAAAATGATTTAATTGGGGCTATGATTGCCCTATCATAGAAGTTTAGTAGTTCATTTTACTCGCCCTTCCACGCGCTTTAAGATACCGTCTAGCCCAGTACGCTATCTGAAATAGGAGCGACGTAAATTGAACAAATGTGATAGAATTTCCCTGAAATCTTATATTAAACAAAATATAAAATGATCTAATCGGGTCTCTGTTTGCCTTACCCTAGAAGTTGAATAGTGCATTGTACTCGCCATTTCATGCGCTTTGAGATGCCGCGTAGCCCAATACGCTGTCTGAAATAGGAGCGACGTAAGTTGAACAAATGTGATTGAATTTCGCTGAACTCTTTTATTAACCATAATTTAAAATGATGTAATCGGGTCTCTGTTCGCCCTAGCCTAGAAGTTTAGTAGTGCATTTTATTCGCCATTTCATGCGCTTTGAGATGCCGCGTAGCCCAATACGCTATCTGAAATAGGAGCGACGTAAATTGAACAAATGTGATAGAATTTCCCTGAAATCTTATATTGAACAAAATATAAAATGATCTAATTGGGTCTCTGATTGCCCTATCATAGAAGTTTAGTAGTGCATTTTACTCGCCATTCCACGCGCTTTAAGATGCCGCCTAGCCCAGTACGCTATCTGCAATAGGAGCGACGGAAGTTGAACAAATGTGATAGAATTACGCTGAATTCTTAAATTAACCGAAATATAAAATGATCTATTCGGGTCTCTGTTTGCCTTATCCTAGAAGTTTAATAGTGCATTTTACTCGCCATTTCATGCGCTTTGAGATGCCGCTTAGCCAATGCGCTATCTGAAATAGGATCGACGTTATTTGAACAAATGTGGTAGAATTTCGCTGAATTCTTAAATTAACTATAATATAAAATTATCAAATCGGGTCTCTGTTTGCCCTACCATAAAAGTTTAATAGTGCATTTTACTCGTAATTTCATGCGCTGTGAGATGCAGCTTAGCCCAATACGTTATCTGAAATAGGAGCGATGTAAATTGAACAAATGTGATATAATTTCCCTGAAATCTTATTAAGAACAAAATATAAAATGATCTAATTGGGGCTCTGATTGCCCTATCATAGAAGTTTAGTAGTGCATTTTACTCGCCCTTCCACGCGCTTTAAGATACCGTCTAGGCCAGTACGCTAACTGAAATAGGAGCGACGTAAATTGAACAAATGTGTTAGAATTTCGCTGAATTCATATATTGACCAAAATATAAAATGATCTAATCGGGCCTCTGATTGCCCTATCATAGAAGTTTAATAGTGCATTTTACTCGCCATTCCACGCGTTTTAAGATGCCGCCTAGCCCAGTACGCTATCTGAAATAGGAGCGACGTGAATTGAACAAATGTGATAGAATTTTGCTGAATTCTTAAATTAACCATAATATAAAATGATCTAATCGGGTCTCTGTTTGCCCTACCCTAGAAGTTTAATAGTGCATTTTACTCCTCATTTCATGTGCTTTGAGATGCCGCTTAGCCCAATACGCTATCTGAAATAGGAGCGACGTAAATTGAACAAATGTGATAGAATTACGCTGAATTCTTATATTAACCGTAATACAAAATGATCTAATCGGGTCTCTGTTTGCCTTACCCTAGAAGTTTAATAGTGTATTGTACTCGCCATTTCATGCGCTTTGAGATGCCGCGTAGCCCAATACGCTATCTGAAATAGTAGCGACGTAAGTTGAACAAATGTGGTAGAATTTCGCTGAATTCTTATATTAACCAAAATATAAAATGATCTAACCGGGTCTCTGATTGCCCTATCATAGAAGTTTAATAGTGTATTTTACGCGCCATTCCACGCGCTTTAAGATGCGCCTAGCCCAGTATGCTATCTGAAATAGGAACGACGTAAATTGAACAAATGTGATAGAATTTTGCTGAATTCTTATATTAACCGTAATATAAAATGATCTAATCGGGTCTCTGTTTGCCTTACCCTAGAAGTTTAATAGTGCATTTCACTCGCCATTTCACGCGCTTTAAGGTGCCGCCTAGCCCAGTATGCTATCTGAAATAGGAACGACGTAAATTGAACAAATGTGATAGAATTTTGCAGAATTCTTAAATTAACCATAACATAAAATGATCTAATCGGGTCTCTGTTTGCCCTACCCTAGAAGTTTAATAGTGTAGTTTACTCGCCATTTCATGCGCTTTGAGATGCCGCGTAGCCCAATACGCTATCTGAAATAGGAGCGACGTAAATTGAACAAATGTGATAGGATTTCGCTGAATTCTTATAGTAACCAAAATATAAAATGATCTAATCGGGTCTCTGATTGCCCTATCATAGAAGGCTAATAGTGCATTTTACTCGCTATTCCACGTGCTTTAAGGTGCCGGCTAGCCCAGTAGGCTATCTGAAATTGGAGTGACGTAAATTGAACAAATGTGATAGAATTACGCTTAATTCTTATATTAACCATAATATAAAATGATCTAATCGGGTCTCCGTTTACCCTACCCTAGAAGTTCAATAGTGCGTTTTACTCGGCATTTCATGCGGTTTAAGATGCCGCTTAGCCCAGTACGCTATCTCAAATAGGAGCGACGTAAATTGAACAAATGTGATAGATTTTTGCTGAATTCTTATATTAAACAACATATAAAATGATCTAATCGGGTCTCTGTTTGCCTTACCCTAGAAGATTAATAGTGCATGTTACTCGCCATTTCATGCGCTTTGAGATGCCGCATAGCCCAATACGCTATCTGAAATAGGAGCGACGTAAATTGAACAGATGTGATAGAATTTCCCTGAATTCGTATATTAACCTTAATGCAAAATGTTCTAATCGGGTCTCTGTTCGCCCTACCCTAGACGTTTAATAGTGCATTTTACTCCTCATTTCATGCGCTTTGAGATGCTGCTTAGCCCAATACGCTATCTGAAATAGGAGCAATGTAAATTGAACAAATGTGATAGAATTTCGTTGAATTCTTAAATTAACCATAATATAAAATGATCTAATCGGGTCTCTCTCTGCCATACCCTAGAAGTTTAATAGTGCATTTTGCTCGCCATTTAATGCGCTTTGAGATGCCGCTTAGCCCAATACGCTATCTGAAATAGGAGCGACGTGAATTGAACAAATGTGATAGAATTTCGCTGAATTCTTAAATTAACCATAATATAAAATGATTTAATCGGGTCTTTGTTTGCCCTACCCTAGAAGTTTAATAGTGCATTTTACTCGCCATTCCACGAGCTTTAAGATGCCGCCTAGCCCAGTGCGCTATCTGAAATAGGAGCGACGTAAATTGGACAAATGTGATAAAATTTTGCTGACATTTTAAATTAACCATAATATAAAATGATCTAGACGGGTCTCTGTTTGCCGTACCCTAGAAGATTAATAGTGCATTTCACTCGCCATTTCATGCGCCTTCAGATGCCGCTTAGCCCAATAAGCTATCTGAAATAGGAGCGACGTAAATTGAACAAATGTGATAGAATTTCCCTGAAATCTTATATTAAACAAAATATAAAATGATCTAATCGGGTCTCTGATTGCCCTGTCATAGAAGTTTAACAGTGCATTTCACTCGTCATTTCATGCGCTTTGAGATGCCGCTTAGCCCAATAAGCTATCTGAAATAGGAACGACGTAAATTGAACAAATGTGAAAGAATTTCGCTGAATTCTTATATTAACCATAACATAAAATGATCTAATCGGGTCTCTGTTTGCCCTACCCTTGAAGATTGCTAGTGCATTTTACTCGCCATTTCATGCGCTTTGAGATGCCGCTTAGCCCAATACGCTATCTGAAATAGGAGCGACGTAAATTGAACAATTGTGATAGAATTTCGCTAAATTCTTATATTAACCAAAATATAAAATTATCTAATCGGGTCTCTGATTGCCCTGTCATAGAAGTTTAACAGTGCATTTCACTCGCCATTTCATGCGCTTCGAGATGCCGCTTAGCCCAATACGCCATCTGAAATAGGAGCGACCCTAAATTGAACAAATATTATAGAATTTCGCTGAATACTTTTATTAACCATAATGTAAAATGATCTAATCGGGTCTCTGTTCGCCCTAGCCTAGAAGTTTAATAGTGCATTTTATTCGTTATTTCATGCACTTTGAGATGCCGCTTAGCCAAATACGCTAACTGAAATAGGAGCGACGTAACTTGAACAAATGTGATAGAAGTTCGCTGAATTCTTTTATTAACCATAATGTAAAATGATCTAATCGGGTCTCTGTTTGCCCTACCCTAGAAGTTTAATAGTGCATTTCACTCGCCATTTCATGCGCTTTGAGATGCCGCTAAGCCCAATAAGCTATCTGTAATAGGAGCGACGTAAATTGAACAAATGTGATAGAATTTCGTTGAATTCCTATATTAACCAAAATATAAAATGATCTAATCTGGTCTCTGATTGCCCTATCATAGAAGTTTAATAGTGCATTTTACTCGCCATTCCACGCGCTTTAAGATGCCGCCTAGCCCAGTACGCTATCTGAAATAGGAGCGTCCTAAATTGAACGAATGTGATAGAATTTTGCTGAATTCTTAAATTAACCATAATATAAAATGATCTAATCGGGTCTCTGTTCGCCCTAGCCTAGAACTTTAAAAGTGCATTTTATTCGCCATTTCATACGCTTTGAGATGCCGCTTAGCCCAATACGCTATCAGAAATAAGAGCGACGTAAATTGAACAAATGTGATAGAATTTCCATGAAATCTTATATTAAACAAAATATAAAATGATCTAATCCGGTCTCTGATTGCCCTATCATAGAAGTTTAGTAGTGCATTTTGCTCGCCATTCCACGCGCTTTCAGATGCCGCCTAGCCCACTATGCTATCTGAAATAGGAGCGACGTAAGTTGAACAAATGTGATAGAATTACGCTGAATTCCTATATTAACCGTAATATAAATTGATCTAATCGGGTCTCTGTTTGGCTTATCCTAGAAGTTTAATAGTGCATTATACTCGCCATTTCATGCGCTTCGAGATGCCGCTTAGCCCAATACGCCATCTGAAATAGGAGCGACCCTAAAAATGAACAAATGTGATAGAATTTCGCTTAATTCTTAAATTAACCATAATATAAAATGATCTAATCGGGTCTCTGTTTGCCCTACCCCAGAAGTTTAATTGTTCATTTTACTCGCCATTGCATGTGCTTTGAGATGCCGCATAGCACAATACGCTATCTGAAATCGGAGCGACGTAAATTGAACAAATGTGATAGAATTTCCGTGAATTCTTATATTAACCTTAATGTAAAATGACCTAATCGGGCCTCTGATCGCCCTACCATAGAAGTTTAATAGTGCATTTTACTCGCTATTTCTTGCGCTTTGAGATGCCGCATAGCCCAATACGCTATCTGAAATAGGAGCGACGTAAGTTGAACAAATGTGATAGAATTTCGCTGAATTCTTTTATTAACCATAATGTAAAATGATCTAATCGGGTCTCTGATTGCCCTATCATAGAAGTTTAATAGTGCATTTTACTCGCCATTCCACGCGCTTTAAGATGCCGCGTAGCCCAGTACGCTATCTGAAATAGGAGCGACGTAAATTGAACAAATGTGATAGAATTTTGCTGACTTCTTAAGTTAATAATAATATAAAATGATCTAATCGGGTCTCTGTTTGCCCTACCCTAGAAGTTTCATAGTGCGTTTTACTCGCCATTTCATGCGCTTTCAGATGCCGCTTAGCCCAATACGCTCTCTTTAATAGGAGCGACGTAAATTGAACAAATGCGATAAAATTTCGCTGAATTCTTAAATTAACCATAATATAAAATGATCTAATCGGGTCTCTGTTTGCCCTATCATAGAAGTTTAGTAGTGCATTCTACTCGCCATTCCACGCGCTTTAAGATGCCGCCTAGCCCAGTACGCGATCTGAAATAGGAACGACGTAAATTGTACAAATGTGATAGAATTTTGCAGAATTCTTAATTTAACCATAATATAAAATGATCTAATCGGGTCTCTGTTTGCCCTACCCTAGAAATTTAACAGTGCATTTTACTCTCCATTTCATGCGCTTTGAGACGCCGCTTAGCCCAATACGCTATCTGAAATAGGAGCGACGTACGTTGAACAAATGTGATAGAATTTCGCTGAATTCTTTTATTAACCATAATGTAAAATGATCTAATCGGGTCTCTGATTGCCCTATCATAGAAGTTTAGTAGTGCAATTTACTCCCCATTCCACGCGCTTTAAGATGCCGCCTAGCCTTGTAGGCTATCTGAAATAGGAGCGACGAAAGTTGAACAAATGTGATAGAATTACGCTGCATTCTTATATTAACCGTAATATAAAATGATCTAATCGGGTCTCTGTTTGCCTTATCCTAGAAGTTTAATAGTGCATTATACTCGCCATTTCATGCGCTTTGAGACGCCGCTTAGCCCAGTACGCTATCTGAAATAGGAGCGACGTAAATTGAACAAATGTGTAAAAATTTCGCTGAATTCTTAAATTAACTATAATATAAAATGATCTAATCGGGTCACTGATTGCCCTATCATAGAAGTTTAATAGTGCATTTTACTCGCCATTCCACGCGCTTTAAGTTACCGCCTAGCCCAGTACGCTATCTGAAATAGGAGCGACGTAAATTGAACAAATGTGATAGAATTTTGCTGAATTCTTAAATTAACCATAACATAAAATGATCTAATCGGGCCTCTGTTTGCCCTACCCTAGAAGTTTAATAGTGCATTTTACTCGCCACTTCATGCGCTTCGAGATGCCGCTCAGCCCAATACGCTATCTGAAATAGGAGCGACGTAAGTTGAACAAATGTGATAGAATTTCGCTGAATTCTTTTATGAACCATAATGTAAAATGATCTAATCGGGTCTCTGTTCGCCCTAGCCTAGAAGTGTATAGCGCATTTTATTCGCCATTTCATGGGCTTTGAGATGCCGCTTAGCCCAACACGCTATCTGAAATAGGAGCGACGTAAATTGAACAAATGTGATAGAATTACGCTGAATTCTTATATTAACCGTAATTTAAATTGATCTAATCTGGTCTCTGTCTGGCTTATCCTAGAAGTTTAATAGTGCATTATCCTCGCCATTTCATGCGCTTCGAGATGCCGCTTAGCCCAATACGCCATCTGATATAGGAGCGACCCTAAATTGAACAAATATTTTAGAATTTCGCTGAATTCTTAAATTAACCATAATATAAAATGATCTAATCGTGTATCTGTTTGCCCTACCCTAGAAGTTTAATAGTTCATTTTACTCGCCATTGCATGTGCTTTGAGATGCCGCATAGCCCAATACGCTATCAGAAATAGGAGCGACGTAAATTGAACAAATGTGGTAGAATTTCCGTGAATTCTTATATTAACCTTAATGTAAAATGACCTAATCGGGTCTCTGATCGCCCTACAATAGAAGTCTAATAGTGCATTTCACTCGCCATTTCATGCGCTTTGAGATGCCGCCTAGCCCAGTACGCTATCTGAAATAGGAGCGACGTAAGTTGAACAAATGTGATTGAATTACGCTGCATTCCTATATTAACCGTATTATAAAATGATCTAATCGGGTCTCTGTTTGCCTTATCCTAGAAGTTTAATAGCGCATTTTACTCGCCATTTCATGCCCTTTGAGAGGCCGCTTAGCCCAATACGCTATCTGAAATAGGAGCGACGTAAATTGAACAAATGTGATAGAATTTCGCTGAATTCATATATTAACCAAAATATAAAATGATCTAATCGGGTCTCTGATTGCCCTATCATAGAAGTTTAATAGTGCATTTCACTCATCATTTCATGCGCTTTGAGATGCTGCTTAGCCCAATACGCTATCTGAAATAGGAGCGATGTAAATTGAACAAATGTGATAGAATTTCGCTGAATTCTTTTATTAACCATAATGTAAAATGATCTAATCGTGTCTCTGATTGCCCTATCATAGAAGTTCAATTGTGCATTTTACTCGCCATTCCACGGGCTTTAAGATGCCGCCTAGCCCAGTACGCTATCTGAAATAGGAGCGACCTAAATTGAACAAATGTGATTGAATTTTGCTGAATTCTTAAATTAACCATAATATAAAATGATCTAATCGGGTCTCAGTTCGCCCTACCCTAGAAGTTTAACAGTGCATTTTACTCGCCACTTCATGCGCTTCGAGATGCCGCTTAGCCCAATACGCTATCTGAAGTAGGAGCGACGTATGTTGAACAAATGTGATAGAATTTCCCTGAATTCTTTTATGAACCATAATGTAAAATGATCTAATCGGGTCTCTGTTCGCCCTAGCCTAGAAGTTTATAGCGCATTTTATTCGCAATTTCATGGGCTTTGAGATGCCGCTTAGCCCAACACGCTATCTGAAATAGGAGCGACGTAAATTGAACAAATGTGATAGAATTACGCTGAATTCTTATATTAACCGTAATATAAATTGATCTAATCGGGTCTCTGTCTGGGTTATCCTAGAAGTTTAATAGTGCATTATACTCGCCATTTCATGCGCTTCGAGATGCCGCTTAGCCCAATACGCCATCTGAAATAGGAGCGACCCTAAATTGAACAAATATTATAGAATTTCGCTGAATTCTTAAATTAACCATATTATAAAATGATCTAATCGTGTCTCTGTTTGCCCTACCCTAGAAGTTTAATAGTTCATTTTACTCGCCATTGCATGTGCTTTGAGATGCCGCATAGCCCAATACGCTATCTGAAATAGGAGCGACGTAAATTGAACAAATGTGATAGAATTTCCGTGAATTCTTATATTAACCTTAATGTAAAATGACCTAATCGGGTCTCTGATCGCCCTACAATAGAAGTCTAATAGTGCATTTCACTCGCCATTCCACGCGCTTTAAGATGCCGCATAGTCCAGTATGCTATCTGAAATAGGAGCGACGTAAGTTGAACAAATGTGATAGAATTTCCCTGAAATCTTATATTAAACAAAATATAAAATGATCTAATCGGGTCTCTGATTGCCCTGTCATAGAAGTTTAACAGTGCATTTCACTCGTCATTTCATGCGCTTTGAGATGCCGCTTAGCCCAATAAGCTATCTGAAATAGGAACGACGTAAATTGAACAAATGTGAAAGAATTTCGCTGAATTCTTATATTAACCATAACATAAAATGATCTAATCGGGTCTCTGTTTGCCCTACCCTAGAAGTTTAACAGTGCATTTTACTCGCCATTTCTTGCGCTTTGAGATGCCGCTTAGCCCAATACGCTATCTGAAATAGGAGCGACGTAAGTTGAACAAATGTGATAGAATTACGCTGAATTCTTATATTAACCGTAATATAAAATGATCTAATCGGGTCTCGGTTTGCCTCACTCTAGAAGTTTAATAGTGCATTTTACTCGCCACTTCATGCGCTTTGAGATGCCGCTTAGCCCAATACGCTATATAAAATAGGAGCGACGTAAATTGAACAAATGTGATAGAATTTCGCTGAATTCTTATATTAACCTTAATGTAAATTGATCTAATCGGGTCTCTGTTCGCCCTACCCTAGAAGTTAAGTAGTGCATTTCACTCGTAATTTCATTCGCTTTGAGATGCCACTTAGCCCAATAAGCTATCTGAAATAGGAGCCACGTAAATTGAACAAATGTGATAGAATTTCGCTGAATTCTTGTATTAAGCAAAATATAAAATGATCCAATCGGGACTCTGATTGCCCTATCAGAGAAGTTTAATAGTGCATTTCAATCGCCATTCCACGCGCTTTAAGATGCCGCTTAGCCCAATACGCTATCTGAAATACGAGCGACGTAAGTTGAACAAATGTGATAGAATTTCCCTGAACTCATACATTAACCTTAATGTAAAATGATCTAATCGGGTCTCTGTTCGCCACACCATAGCAGTCTAATAGTGCATTTCACTCGGCATTTCATGCGCTTTGAGATGCCGCTTAGCCCATTACGCTATCTGAAATAGGAGCGACGTAAACTGAACAAATGTGTTAGAATTTCCCTGAAATCTTATATTAAACAAAATATAAAATGATCTAATCGGGTCTCTGATTGCCCTATCATAGAAGTTTAGTAGTAAATTTTACTCGCCATTCCACGCGCTTTAAGATGCCGCCTAGCCCAGTACGCTATCTGAAATAGGAGCGACGTAAGTTGAACAAGTGTGATAGAATTTCCCTGAATTCTTAAATGAACCATAATATAAAATGATCTAATTGGGTCTCTGTTTGCCCTACCCTAGAAGTTTATTAGTGCATTTTACTCGCCATTTCTTCCGCTTTGAGATGCCGCTTAGCCCAATACGCTATCTGAAATAGGAGCGACGTAAATTGAACAAATGTGACAGAATTTCGATGAATTATTATATTAATCAAAATATAAAATAATCTAATCGGGTCTCTGATTGCCGTATCATAGAAGTTTAATAGTGCATTTTACTCGCCATTCCACGCGCTTTAAGATGCCGCCTAGCACAGTACGCTATCTGAAATAGGAGCGACGTAAATTGAACAAATGTGATAGAATTACGCTGAATTCTTATATTAACCGTAATATAAAATGATCTAATCGGGTCTCTGTTTGCCTTACCCTACAAGTTTAATAGTGCATTTTACTCGCCATTTCATGCGCTTTAAGATGCCGCTTAGCCCAATACGCTATCTGAAATACGAGCGACGTAAGTTGAACAAATGTGATAGAATTTCCCTGAACTCATATATTAACCTTAATGTAAAATGATCTAATCGGGTCTCTGTTCGCCACACCATAGCAGTCTAATAGTGCATTTCACTCGGCATTTCATGCGCTTTGAGATGCCGCTTAGCCCATTACGCTATCGGAAATAGGAGCGACGTAAACTGAACAAATGTGTTAGAATTTCCCTGAAATCTTATATTAAACAAAATATAAAATGATCTAATCGGGTCTCTGATTGCCCTATCATAGAAGTTTAGTAGTAAATTTTACTCGCCATTCCACGCGCTTTAAGATGCCGCCTAGCCCAGTACGCTATCTGAAATAGGAGCGACGTAAATTGGACAAATGTGATAGAATTTCGCTGAATTCTTAAATTAACCATAATATAAAATGATCTAATCGGGTCTCTGTTTGCCTTACCCTACAAGTTTAATAGTGCGTTTTACTCGACATTTGATGCGCTTTGAGATGCCGCTTAGCCCAATATGAGCGACGTAAATTGAACAAATGTGATAGAATTACGCTGAATTCTTATATTAAACGTAATATAAAATGATGTAATCGGGTATCTGTTTGCCTTACCCTAGAAGTTTAATAGTGCGTTTTACTCGCCATTTCATGCGCTTTGACATGCCGCTTAGCCCAATACGCTACCTGAAATAGGAGCGACGTAAATTGAACAAATGTGATAGAATTTCGCTGAATTCTTAAATTAACCATAATATAAAATGATCTAATCTGGTCTCTGTTCGCCGTACCCTAGAAGTTTAATACTGCATTTTACTCGCCATTCCGCGCGCTTTAAGATGCCGCTTAGCCCAATACGAGCGACGTAAATTGAACAAATGTGACAGAATTACGCTGAATTCTTATATTAACCGTAATATAAAATGATGTAATCGGGTATCTGTTTGCCTTACCCTAGAAGTTTAATAGTGCGTTTTACTCGCCATTTGATGCGCTTTGAGATGCCGCTTAGCCCAATACGCTACCTGAAATAGGAGCGACGTAAATTGAACAAATGTGATAGAATTTCGCTGAATTCTTAAATTAACCATAATATAAAATGATCTAATCGGGTCTCTGTTTGCCCTACCCTAGAAGTTTATTAGTGCATTTTACTCGCCATTCCTTCCGCTTTGAGATGCCGCTTATCCCAATACACTATCTGAAATATGAGCAACGTAAATTGAACAAATGTGATGGAATTTCGCTGAATTCTTATATTAATCTTAATGAAAAATGATCTAATCGGGTCTCTGTTCGCCCTACCCTAGAAATTTAATAGTGCATTTTACTCGCCATTCCACGCGCTTTAAGATGCCGCTTAGCCCAATACGCTATCTGAAATACGAGCGACGTAAATTGAACAAATGTGATAGAATTTCCCTGAATTCTTATATTAACCTTAATGTAAAATGATCTAATCGGGTCTCTGTTCGCCACACCATAGAAGTCTATTAGTGCATTTCACTCGTCATTTCATGCGCTTTGAGATGCCGCTTTGCCCAATACGCTATCTGAAATAGGAGCGACGTAAATTGAACAAATGTGATAGAATTTCGCTGAATTCTCATATCAACATTAATGTAAAATGATCTAATCGGGTCTCTGTTCGCCCTACCATAGAAGTCTAATGGTGCATTTCACTCGCCATTTCATGCGCTTTGAGATGCCGCTTAGCCCAATACGCTGTCTGAAATAGGAGCGACGTAAGTTGAACAAATGTGATAGAATTTCGCTGAATTCTCTTATTAACCATAATGTAAAATGATCTGATCGGGTCTCTGTTCGCCCTAGCCTAGAAGTTTAATAGTGCATTTCACTCGCCATTTCATGCGCTTTGAGATGCCGCTTAGCCCAGGACGCCATCTGAAATAGGAACGACGTAAATTGAACAAATGTGATAGAATTTTGCTGAATTCTTAAATTAACCATAATATAAAATGATCTAATCGGGTCTCTGTTTGCCCTACCCTAGAAGTTTAATAGTGCATGTCACTCGACATTTCATGCGCTTTGAGATGCCGCTAAGCCCAATAAGCTATCTGTAATAGGAGCGACGTAAATTGAACAAATGTGATAGAATTTTGCTGAATTCTTAAATTAACCATAATACAAAATGATCTAATCGTGTCTCTGTTAGCCCTACCCTAGAAGTTTAATAGTGCATTTCACTCGCCATTCCACGCGCTTTAAGGTGCCGCTTAGCGCAGTACGCTATCTTAAATAGGAGCGACGTAAATTGAACAAATGTGATAGAATTTTGCTGAATTCTTAAATTAACCATAATACAAAATGATCTAATCGGGTCTCTGTTTGCCCTACCCTAGAAGTATAATTGTGCATTTTACTCGCCATTTCGTGTGCTTTGAGATGCCGCTTAGCTCAATACGCTATTTGAAATATGAGCGACGTAAATTGAACAAATGTGATAGAATTTCCGTGAATTCTTATATTAACCTTAATGTAAAATGATCTAATCGGGTCTCTGATTGTCCTATCATAGAAGTTTAATAGTGCATTTTACTCGCCATTCCACGCGGTTTAAGTTGCCGCCTAGCCCCGTACGCTATCTGAAATAGGAGCGACGTAAATTGAACAAATGTGATAGAATTTCGCAGAATTCTTATATTAACCATAATATTAGATGATCTAATCGGGTCTCTGTTTGCCCTACCATAGAAATTTAATAGTGCATTTTACTCGCCATTTCATGCGCTTTGAGCTGCCGCTTAGCCCAATACGCTATCTGAAATAGGAGCGATATAAATTGAACAAATGTGATAGAATTTCGCTGAATTCTTAAATTAACCATAATATAAAATGATCTAATCGGGTCTCTGTTTGCCCTACCCTAGAACTTTAATAGTGCATTTTATTCGCCATTTTATACGCTTTGAGATGTCGCTTTGCCCAATACGCTATCTGAAATAGGAGCGACGTAAATTGATCAAATGTGATAAAATTTCGCTGAATTCTTAAATTAACCACAATATAAAATGATCTCATCGGGTCTCTGTTTGCCTTACCCTAGAAGTTTAATAGTGCATTATACTCGCCATTTCATGCGCTTTGAGATTCCGCGTAGCCCAACACGCTATCTGAAATAGGAGCGACGTAAATTGAACAAATGTGATAGAATTTCCGTGAATTCTTATATTAACCTTAATGTAAAATGATCTAATCGGGCTCTGTTCGCCCTACCATAGAAGTCTAATAGTGCATTTCACTCGCCATTTCATGCGCTTTGAGATGCCGCTTAGCCCAATACGCTGTCTGAAATAGGAGCGACGTAAGTTGAACAAATGTGATAGAATTACGCTGAATTCTTATATTAACCGTAATATAAAATGATCTAATCGGGTCTCTGTTTGCCTTACCCTAGAAGTTTAATAGTGCATTATACTCGCCATTTCATGCGCTTTGAGATTCCGCGTAGCCCAACACGCTATCTGAAATAGGAGCGACGTAAATTGAACAAATGTGATAGAATTTCGCTGAATTCTTAAATTAACCATAATATAAAATGATCTATTCGGGTCTCTGTTTGCCCTACCCTAGAAGTTTAATAGTGAATTTTACTCGCCTTTTCTTGCGCTTTGAGGTGCCGCTTAACCCAATACGCTATCTGAAATATGAGCGACGTAAATTGAACAAATGTGATAGAATTTCGCTGAATTCTCATATCAACATTAATGTAAAATGATCTAATCGGGTCTCTGTTCGCCCTACCATAGAAGTCTAATGGTGCATTTCACTCGCCATTTCATGCGCTTTGAGATGCCGCTTAGCCCAATACGCTGTCTGAAATAGGAGCGACGTAAGTTGAACAAATGTGATAGAATTTCCGTGAATTCTTATATTAACCTTAATGTAAAATGATCTAATCGGGTCTCTGTTCGCCCTAGCCTAGAAGTTTAATAGTGAAGTTTATTCGCCACTTCATGCGCTTTGAGATGCCGCTTAGCCGAATACGCTATCTGAAATAGGAGCGACGTAAATTGAACAAATGTGATAGAATTTCCGTGAATTCTTATATTAACCTTAATGTAAAATGATCTAATCGGGTCTCTGTTCGTCCTACCATAGAAGTCTAATAGTGCATTTCACTCGCCATGTCATGCGCTTTGAGATGCCTGTTAGCCCAGGACGCCATCTGAAATAGGAACGACGTAAATTGAACAAATGTGATAGAATTTTGCTGAATTCTTAAATTAACCATAATATAAAATGATCTAATCGGGTCTCTGTTTGCCCTACCCTAGAAGTTTAATAGTGCATGTCACTCGACATTTCATGCGCTTTGAGATGCCGCTAAGCCCAATAAGCTATCTGTAATAGGAGCGACGTGAATTGAACAAATGTGATAGAATTTTGCTGAATTCTTAAATTAACCATAATACAATATGATCTAATCGGGTCTCTGTTTGCCCTACCCTAGAAGTTTAATAGTGCATTTCACTCGCCATTCCACGCGCTTTAAGGAGCCGCTTAGCGCAGTACGCTATCTTAAATAGGAGCGACGTAAATTGAACAAATGTGATAGAATTTTGCTGAATTCTTAAATTAACCATAATACAAAATGATCTAATCGGGTCTCTGTTTGCCCTACCCTAGAAGTATAATAGTGCATTTTACTCGCCATTTCGTGCGCTTTGAGATGCCGCTTAGCTCAATACGCTATTTGAAATATGCGCGACGTAAATTGAACAAATGAGATAGAATTTCCCTGAAATCTTATATTAAACAAAATATAAAATGATCTAATCGGGTCTCTGAGTGCCCTATCCTCGAAGTTTAGGAGTGCATTTTACTCGCCATTTCATTCGCTTTGAGATGCCGCTTAGCACAATACGCTATCTGAAATATGAGCGACGTAAATTGAACAAATGTGATAGAATTTCGCTGAATTCTTATATTAAGCTTAATGTAAAATGATCTAGTCGGGTCTCTGTTCCCCGTACCCTAGAAGTTTAATATTGCATTTCACTCGTCATTTCATGCGCTTTGAGATGCCGCCTAGCCCAGTACGCTATCTGAAATAGGAGCGACGTAAATTGAACAAATGTGATAGAATTTCCGTGAATTCTCATATTAACATTAATGTAAAATGATCTAATCAAGTCTCTGTTCACCCTACCCTAGAAGTTTAATAGTGCATTTCTCTCGTCATTTCATGCGCTTTGAGATGCCGCTTAGCCCAATGAGCTATCTGAAATAGGAGCGACGTAAATTGAACAAATGTGATAGAATTTCGCAGAATTCTTATATTAACATTAATGTAAAATGATCTAATCGGGTCTCTGATTGCCCTATCATAGAAGATTAATAGTGCATTTTACTCGCCACTCCACGCGCTTTAGGATGCCGCCTAGCCCAGTACGCTATCCGAAATAGGAGCGACGTAAATTGAACAAATGTGATAGAATCTTGCTGTATTCTTAAATTAACCATAATATAAAATGATCTAATCGGGTCTCTGTTTGCCCTACCCTAGAAGTTTAATAGTGCATTTTACTCGCCATTTCATGCGCTTTGAGATGCCGCTTAGCCCATTACGCTATCTGAAATAGGAGCGACGTAATTTGAACAAATGTGAGAGAATTTCGCTGAATTCTTAAATTCACTATAATATAAAATGATCTAATCGGGTCTCTGTTTGCCCTACCCTAGAAGTTTAATAGTGCATTTTACTCTCCAATTCATGCGCTTTGAGATGCCGCATAGCCCAATACGCTATCTGAAATAGGAGCGACGTAAATTGAACAAATGTGATAGAATTTCCGTGAATTCTTATATTAACCTTAATGTAAAATGATCTAATCGGGCTCGGTTCGCCCTACCATAGAAGTCTAATAGTGCATTTCACTCGCCATTTCATGCGCTTTGAGATGACGCTTAGCCCAATACGCTATCTGAAATAGGAGCGACGTAAGTTGAACAAATGAGATAGAATTTCGCTGAATTCTTTTATTAACCATAATATAAAATGATCTAATCGGGTCTCTGTTTGCCCTACCCTAGAACTTTAATAGTGCATTTTATTCGCCATTTTATACGCTTTGAGATGCCGCTTTGCCCAATACGCTATCTGAAATAGGAGCGACGTAAATTGAACAAATGTGATAGAATTTCGCAGAATTCTTTTATTAACCACAATGTAAAATGATCTACTCGGGTCTCTGTTCGCCCTAGCCTACAAGTTTAATAGTGCATTTTATTCGCCATTTCATGCGCTTTGGGATGCCGCTTAGCCCAATACGCTATCTGAAATATGAGCGACGTAAATTGAACAAATGTGATAGAATTTCGCTGAATTCTCATATTAACATTAATGTAAAATGATCTAATCGAGTCCCTGTTCGCCCTACCCTAGATGTTTAATAGTGCATTTCACTCGTCATTTCATGCGCTTTGAGATGCCGCTTAGCCCAATGAGCTATCTGAAATAGGAGCGACGTAAGTTGAACAAATGTGATAGAATTTCGCTGAATTCTTATATTAACCGAAATATAAAATGATCTAATCGGGTCTCTGATTGCCCTATCATAGAAGATTAATAGTGCATTTTACCCGCCATTCCACGCGCTTAAAGATGCGCCTAGCCCAGTATGCTATCTGAAATAGGAGCGACGTAAGTTGAACAAATGTGATACAATTTCCCTGAAATCTTATATTAAACAAAATATAAAATGATCTAATCGGGTCTCTGATTACCCTAACATAGAAGTTTAGTAGTGCATTTTACTCGCCATTCCACGCGCTTTAAGATGCCGCCTAGCCCAGTATGCTATCTGAAATAGGAGCGACGTAAGTTGAACAAATGTGATAGAATTTCGCTGAATTCTTTTATTAACCATAATGTAAAATGATCTGATCGGGTCTCTGTTCGCCCTAGCCTAGAAGTTTAATAGTGAATTTTATTCGCCACTTCATGCGCTTTGAGATGCCGCTTAGCCGAATACGCTATCTGAAATAGGAGCGACGTAAATTGAACAAATGTGATACAATTTCCCTGAAATCTTATATTAAACAAAATATAAAATGATCTAATCGGGTCTCTGATTGCCCTAACATAGAAGTTTAGTAGTGCATTTTACTCGCCATTCCACGCGCTTTAAGATGCCGCCTAGCCCAGTATGCTATCTGAAATAGGAGCGACGTAAGTTGAACAAATTTGATAGAATTTCGCTGAATTCTTTTATTAACCATAATGTAAAATGATCTGATCGGGTCTATGTTCGCCCTAGCCTGGAAGTTTAATAGTGAATTTTATTCGCCACTTCATGCGCTTTGAGAGGCCGCTTAGCCGAATACGCTATCTGAAATAGGAGCGACGTAAATTGAACAAATGTGATACAATTTCCCTGAAATCTTATATTAAACAAAATATAAAATGATCTAATCGGGTCTCTGATTGCCCTATCATAGAAGTTTAGTAGTGCATTTTACTCGCCATTCCACGCGCTTTAAGATGCCGCCTAGCCCAGTATGCTACCAGAAATAGGAGCGACGTAAGTTGAACAAATGTGATAGAATTACGCTGAATTCTTATATTAACCGTAATATAAAATGATCTAATCGGGTCTCTTTTTGGCTTATCCTAGAAGTTTAATAGTGCATTTTACTCGCCATTTCAGGCGCTTTGAGATGCCGCTTAGCCCAATACGCTATCTGAAATAGGAGCGACGTAAATTAAACAAATGTGATAGAATTTCGCTGAATTCTTTTATTAACCATAATATAAAATGATCTAATCGGGTCTCTGTTTGCCCTACCCTAGAAGTTTAATAGTACATTTTACTCGCCATTTCATGCGCTTTGAGATGCCGCTTAGCCCAATACGCTATCCGAAATAGGAGCGACGTAAATTGAACAAATGTGATAGAATTTCGCTGAATTCTTAAATTAACCATAATATAAAATGATCTAATCGGGTCTCTGTTTGCCCTACCCTAGAACTTTAATAGTGCAGTTTACTCATCCTTCCACGCGCATTCAGATGCCGCCTAGCCCAGTACACTATCTGAAATAGGAGCGACGTATGTTGATCAAATGTGATAGAATTTCCGTGATTCCTCATATTAACATTAATGTAAAATGATCTAATCAAGTCTCCGTTCACCCTACCCTAGAAGTTTAATATTGCATTTCACTCGTCATTTCATGCGCTTTGAGATGCCGCCTAGCCCAGTACGCTATCTGAAATAGGAGCGCCGTAAATTGAACAAATGTGATAGAATTTCCGTGATTCCTCATATTAACATTAATGTAAAATGATCTAATCAAGTCTCTGTTCACCCTACCCTAGAAGTTTAATAGTGCATTTCTCTCGTCATTTCATGCGCTTTGAGATGCCGCTTAGCCCAATGAGCTATCTGAAATAGGAGCGACGTAAATTGAACAAATGTGATAGAATTTCGCTGAATTCTTATATTAACCAAAATATAAAATGATCTAATCGGGTCTCTGATTGTCCTATCATAGAAGTTTAATAGTGCATTTTACTTGCCATTCCACGCGGTTTAAGTTGCAGCCTAGCCCAGTACGCTATCTGAAATAGGAGCGACGTAAATTGAACAAATGTGATAGAATTTCGCAGAATTCTTATATTAACCAAAATATAAAATGATCTAATCGGGTCTCTGATTGCCCTATCATAGAAGATTAATAGTGCATTTTACTCGCCACTCCACGCGCTTTAGGATGCCGCCTAGCCCAGTACGCTATCCGAAATAGGAGCGACGTAAATTGAACAAATGTGATAGAATCTTGCTGTATTCTTAAATTAACCATAATATAAAATGATCTAATCGGGTCTCTGTTTGCCCTACCCTAGAAGTTTAATAGTACATTTTACTCGCCATTTCATGCGCTTTGAGATGCCGCTTAGCCCAATACGCTATCCGAAATAGGAGCGACGTAAATTGAACAAATGTGATAGAATTTCGCTGAATTCTTAAATTAACCATAATATAAAATGATCTAATCGGGTCTCTGTTTGCCCTACCCTAGAACTTTAATAGTGCAGTTTACTCGTCATTTCATGCGCTTTGAGATGCCTCTTAGCCCAATACGCTATCTGAAATAGGAGCGACGTCAATTGAACAAATGTGATAGAATTTTGCTGAATTCTTAAATTAACCATAATATTAGATGATCTAATCGGGTCTCTGTTTTCCCTACCCTAGAAGTTTAATAGTGCATTTTACTCGCCATTTCATGCGCTTTGAGATGACGCTTAGCCCAATACGCTATCTGAAATAGGAGCGACGTAAATTGAACAAATGTGATAGAATTTTGCTGAATTCTTAAATTAACCATAATATTAGATGATCTAATCGGGTCTCTGTTTGCCCTACCCTAGAAGTTTAATAGTGCATTTTACTCGCCATTTCATGCGCTTTGAGCTGCCGCTTAGCCCAATACGCTATCTGAAATAGGAGCGATATAAATTGAACAAATGTGATAGAATTTCGCTGAATTCTTAAATTAACCATAATATAAAATGATCTAATCGGGTCTCTGTTTGCCCTACCCTAGAACTTTAATAGTGCATTTTATTCGCCATTTTATACGCTTTGAGATGTCGCTTTGCCCAATACGCTATCTGAAATAGGAGCGACGTAAATTGATCAAATGTGATAAAATTTCGCTGAATTCTTAAATTAACCACAATATAAAATGATCTCATCGGGTCTCTGTTTGCCTTACCCTAGAAGTTTAATAGTGCATTATACTCGCCATTTCATGCGCTTTGAGATTCCGCGTAGCCCAACACGCTATCTGAAATAGGAGCGACGTAAATTGAACAAATGTGATAGAATTTCCGTGAATTCTTATATTAACCTTAATGTAAAATGATCTAATCGGGCTCTGTTCGCCCTACCATAGAAGTCTAATAGTGCATTTCCCTCGCCATTTCATGCGCTTTGAGATGCCGCTTAGCCCAATACGCTGTCTGAAATAGGAGCGACGTAAGTTGAACAAATGTGATAGAATTACGCTGAATTCTTATATTAACCGTAATATAAAATGATCAAATCGGGTCTCTGTTGCCTTACCCTAGAAGTTTAATAGTGCATTATACTCGCCATTTCATGCGCTTTGAGATTCCGCGTAGCCCAACACGCTATCTGAAATAGGAGCGACGTAAATTGAACAAATGTGATAGAATTTCGCTGAATTCTTAAATTAACCATAATATAAAATGATCTATTCGGGTCTCTGTTTGCCCTACCCTAGAAGTTTAATAGTGAATTTTACTCGCCTTTTCTTGCGCTTTGAGATGCCGCTTAACCCAATACGCTATCTGAAATATGAGCGACGTAAATTGAACAAATGTGATAGAATTTTGCTGAATTCTTAAATTAACCATAATATTAGATGATCTAATCGGGTCTCTGTTTGCCCTACCCTAGAAGTTTAATAGTGCATTTTACTCGCCATTTCATGCGCTTTGAGCTGCCACTTAGCCCAATACGCTATCTGAAATAGGAGCGATATAAATTGAACAAATGTGATAGAATTTCGCTGAATTCTTAAATTAACCATAATATAAAATGATCTAATCGGGTCTCTGTTTGCCCTACCCTAGAACTTTAATAGTGCATTTTATTCGCCATTTTATACGCTTTGAGATGTCGCTTTGCCCAATACGCTATCTGAAATAGGAGCGACGTAAATTGATCAAATGTGATAAAATTTCGCTGAATTCTTAAATTAACCACAATATAAAATGATCTCATCGGGTCTCTGTTTGCCTTACCCTAGAAGTTTAATAGTGCATTATACTCGCCATTTCATGCGCTTTGAGATTCCGCGTAGCCCAACACGCTATCTGAAATAGGAGCGACGTAAATTGAACAAATGTGATAGAATTTCCGTGAATTCTTATATTAACCTTAATGTAAAATGATCTAATCGGGTCTCTGTTCGCCCTAGCCTAGAAGTTTAATAGTGAAGTTTATTCGCCACTTCATGCGCTTTGAGATGCCGCTTAGCCGAATACGCTATCTGAAATAGGAGCGACGAAAATTGAACAAATGTGATAGAATTTCCGTGAATTCTTATATTAACCTTAATGTAAAATGATCTAGTCGGGTCTCTGTTCCCCGTACCCTAGAAGTTTAATATTGCATTTCACTCGTCATTTCATGCGCTTTGAGATGCCGCCTAGCCCAGTACGCTATCTGAAATAGGAGCGACGTAAATTGAACAAATGTGATAGAATTTCCGTGAATTCTCATATTAACATTAATGTAAAATGATCTAATCAAGTCTCTGTTCACCCTACCCTAGAAGTTTAATAGTGCATTTCTCTCGTCATTTCATGCGCTTTGAGATGCCGCTTAGCCCAATGAGCTATCTGAAATAGGAGCGACGTAAATTGAACAAATGTGATAGAATTTCGCAGAATACTTATATTAACATTAATGTAAAATGATCTAATCGGGTCTCTGATTGCCCTATCATAGAAGATTAATAGTGCATTTTACTCGCCACTCCACGCGCTTTAGGATGCCGCCTAGCCCAGTACGCTATCCGAAATAGGAGCGACGTAAATTGAACAAATGTGATAGAATCTTGCTGTATTCTTAAATTAACCATAATATAAAATGATCTAATCGGGTCTCTGTTTGCCCTACCCTAGAAGTTTAATAGTGCATTTTACTCGCCATTTGATGCGCTTTGAGATGCCGCTTAGCCCAATACGCTATCTGAAATTGGAGCGACGTAATTTGAACAAATGTGAGAGAATTTCGCTGAATTCTTAAATTCACTATAATATAAAATGATCTAATCGGGTCTCTGTTTGCCCTACCCTAGAAGTTTAATAGTGCATTTTACTCGCCAATTCATGCGCTTTGAGATGCCGCATAGCCCAATACGCTATCTGAAATAGGAGCGACGTAAATTGAACAAATGTGATAGAATTTCCGTGAATTCTTATATTAACCTTAATGTAAAATGATCTAATCGGGCTCGGTTCGCCCTACCATAGAAATCTAATAGTGCATTTCACTCGCCATTTCATGCGCTTTGAGATGACGCTTAGCCCAATACGCTATCTGAAATAGGAGCGACGTAAGTTGAACAAATGAGATAGAATTTCGCTGAATTCTTTTATTAACCATAATATAAAATGATCTAATCGGGTCTCTGTTTGCCCTACCCTAGAACTTTAATAGTGCATTTTATTCGCCATTTTATACGCTTTGAGATGCCGCTTAGCCCAATACGCTATCTGAAATATGAGCGACGTAAATTGAACAAATGTGATAGAATTTCGCTGAATTCTCATATTAACATTAATGTAAAATGATCTAATCGAGTCCCTGTTCGCCCTACCCTAGATGTTTAATAGTGCATTTCACTCGTCATTTCATGCGCTTTGAGATGCCGCTTAGCCCAATGAGCTATCTGAAATAGGAGCGACGTAAGTTGAACAAATGTGATAGAATTTCGCTGAATTCTTATATTAACCGAAATATAAAATGATCTATTCGGGTCTCTGTTTGCCCTACCCTAGAAGTTTAATAGTGAATTTTACTCGCCTTTTCTTGCGCTTTGAGATGCCGCTTAACCCAATACGCTATCTGAAATATGAGCGACGTAAATTGAACAAATGTGATAGAATTTCGCTGAATTCTCATATCAACATTAATGTAAAATGATCTAATCGGGCTCTGTTCGCCCTACCATAGAAGTCTAATAGTGCATTTCCCTCGCCATTTCATGCGCTTTGAGATGCCGCTTAGCCCAATACGCTGTCTGAAATAGGAGCGACGTAAGTTGAACAAATGTGATAGAATTTCCGTGAATTCTTATATTAACCTTAATGTAAAATGATCTAATCGGGTCTCTGTTCGCCCTACCATAGAAGTCTAATAGTGCATTTCCCTCGCCATTTCATGCGCTTTGAGATGCCGCTTAGCCCAATACGCTATCTGAAATAGGAGCGACGTAAATTGAACAAATGTGATAGAATTTTGCTGAATTCTTAAATTAACCATAATATTAGATGATCTAATCGGGTCTCTGTTTGCCCTACCCTAGAAGTTTAATAGTGCATTTTACTCGCCATTTCATGCGCTTTGAGCTGCCGCTTAGCCCAATACGCTATCTGAAATAGGAGCGATATAAATTGAACAAATGTGATAGAATTTCGCTGAATTCTTAAATTAACCATAATATAAAATGATCTAATCGGGTCTCTGTTTGCCCTACCCTAGAACTTTAATAGTGCATTTTATTCGCCATTTTATACGCTTTGAGATGTCGCTTTGCCCAATACGCTATCTGAAATAGGAGCGACGTAAATTGATCAAATGTGATAAAATTTCGCTGAATTCTTAAATTAACCACAATATAAAATGATCTCATCGGGTCTCTGTTTGCCTTACCCTAGAAGTTTAATAGTGCATTATACTCGCCATTTCATGCGCTTTGAGATTCCGCGTAGCCCAACACGCTATCTGAAATAGGAGCGACGTAAATTGAACAAATGTGATAGAATTTCCGTGAATTCTTATATTAACCTTAATGTAAAATGATCTAATCGGGTCTCTGTTCGCCCTAGCCTAGAAGTTTAATAGTGAAGTTTATTCGCCACTTCATGCGCTTTGAGATGCCGCTTAGCCGAATACGCTATCTGAAATAGGAGCGACGTAAATTGAACAAATGTGATAGAATTTCCGTGAATTCTTATATTAACCTTAATGTAAAATGATCTAGTCGGGTCTCTGTTCCCCGTACCCTAGAAGTTTAATATTGCATTTCACTCGTCATTTCATGCGCTTTGAGATGCCGCCTAGCCCAGTACGCTATCTGAAATAGGAGCGACGTAAATTGAACAAATGTGATAGAATTTCCGTGAATTCTCATATTAACATTAATGTAAAATGATCTAATCAAGTCTCTGTTCACCCTACCCTAGAAGTTTAATAGTGCATTTCTCTCGTCATTTCATGCGCTTTGAGATGCCGCTTAGCCCAATGAGCTATCTGAAATAGGAGCGACGTAAGTTGAACAAATGTGATAGAATTTCGCTGAATTCTTATATTAACCGAAATATAAAATGATCTAATCGGGTCTCTGATTGCCCTATCATAGAAGATTAATAGTGCATTTTACCCGCCATTCCACGCGCTTAAAGATGCGCCTAGCCCAGTATGCTATCTGAAATAGGAGCGACGTAAGTTGAACAAATGTGATACAATTTCCCTGAAATCTTATATTAAACAAAATATAAAATGATCTAATCGGGTCTCTGATTACCCTAACATAGAAGTTTAGTAGTGCATTTTACTCGCCATTCCACGCGCTTTAAGATGCCGCCTAGCCCAGTATGCTATCTGAAATAGGAGCGACGTAAGTTGAACAAATGTGATAGAATTTCGCTGAATTCTTTTATTAACCATAATGTAAAATGATCTGATCGGGTCTCTGTTCGCCCTAGCCTAGAAGTTTAATAGTGAATTTTATTCGCCACTTCATGCGCTTTGAGATGCCGCTTAGCCGAATACGCTATCTGAAATAGGAGCGACGTAAATTGAACAAATGTGATACAATTTCCCTGAAATCTTATATTAAACAAAATATAAAATGATCTAATCGGGTCTCTGATTGCCCTAACATAGAAGTTTAGTAGTGCATTTTACTCGCCATTCCACGCGCTTTAAGATGCCGCCTAGCCCAGTATGCTATCTGAAATAGGAGCGACGTAAGTTGAACAAATTTGATAGAATTTCGCTGAATTCTTTTATTAATCATAATGTAAAATGATCTGATCGGGTCTATGTTCGCCCTAGCCTGGAAGTTTAATAGTGAATTTTATTCGCCACTTCATGCGCTTTGAGAGGCCGCTTAGCCGAATACGCTATCTGAAATAGGAGCGACGTAAATTGAACAAATGTGATACAATTTCCCTGAAATCTTATATTAAACAAAATATAAAATGATCTAATCGGGTCTCTGATTGCCCTATCATAGAAGTTTAGTAGTGCATTTTACTCGCCATTCCACGCGCTTTAAGATGCCGCCTAGCCCAGTATGCTACCAGAAATAGGAGCGACGTAAGTTGAACAAATGTGATAGAATTACGCTGAATTCTTATATTAACCGTAATATAAAATGATCTAATCGGGTCTCTTTTTGGCTTATCCTAGAAGTTTAATAGTGCATTTTACTCGCCATTTCAGGCGCTTTGAGATGCCGCTTAGCCCAATACGCTATCTGAAATAGGAGCGACGTAAATTAAACAAATGTGATAGAATTTCGCTGAATTCTTTTATTAACCATAATATAAAATGATCTAATCGGGTCTCTGTTTGCCCTACCCTAGAAGTTTAATAGTACATTTTACTCGCCATTTCATGCGCTTTGAGATGCCGCTTAGCCCAATACGCTATCCGAAATAGGAGCGACGTAAATTGAACAAATGTGATAGAATTTCGCTGAATTCTTAAATTAACCATAATATAAAATGATCTAATCGGGTCTCTGTTTGCCCTACCCTAGAACTTTAATAGTGCAGTTTACTCATCCTTCCACGCGCATTCAGATGCCGCCTAGCCCAGTACACTATCTGAAATAGGAGCGACGTATGTTGATCAAATGTGATAGAATTTCCGTGATTCCTCATATTAACATTAATGTAAAATGATCTAATCAAGTCTCTGTTCACCCTACCCTAGAAGTTTAATATTGCATTTCACTCGTCATTTCATGCGCTTTGAGATGCCGCCTAGCCCAGTACGCTATCTGAAATAGGAGCGCCGTAAATTGAACAAATGTGATAGAATTTCCGTGATTCCTCATATTAACATTAATGTAAAATGATCTAATCAAGTCTCTGTTCACCCTACCCTAGAAGTTTAATAGTGCATCTCTCTCGTCATTTCATGCGCTTTGAGATGCCGCTTAGCCCAATGAGCTATCTGAAATAGGAGCGACGTAAATTGAACAAATGTGATAGAATTTCGCTGAATTCTTATATTAACCAAAATATAAAATGATCTAATCGGGTGTCTGATTGTCCTATCATAGAAGTTTAATAGTGCATTTTACTTGCCATTCCACGCGGTTTAAGTTGCAGCCTAGCCCAGTACGCTATCTGAAATAGGAGCGACGTAAATTGAACAAATGTGATAGAATTTCGCAGAATTCTTATATTAACCAAAATATAAAATGATCTAATCGGGTCTCTGATTGCCCTATCATAGAAGATTAATAGTGCATTTTACTCGCCACTCCACGCGCTTTAGGATGCCGCCTAGCCCAGTACGCTATCCGAAATAGGAGCGACGTAAATTGAACAAATGTGATAGAATCTTGCTGTATTCTTAAATTAACCATAATATAAAATGATCTAATCGGGTCTCTGTTTGCCCTACCCTAGAAGTTTAATAGTACATTTTACTCGCCATTTCATGCGCTTTGAGATGCCGCTTAGCCCAATACGCTATCCGAAATAGGAGCGACGTAAATTGAACAAATGTGATAGAATTTCGCTGAATTCTTAAATTAACCATAATATAAAATGATCTAATCGGGTCTCTGTTTGCCCTACCCTAGAACTTTAATAGTGCAGTTTACTCGTCATTTCATGCGCTTTGAGATGCCTCTTAGGCCAATACGCTATCTGAAATAGGAGCGACGTCAATTGAACAAATGTGATAGAATTTTGCTGAATTCTTAAATTAACCATAATATTAGATGATCTAATCGGGTCTCTGTTTTCCCTACCCTAGAAGTTTAATAGTGCATTTTACTCGCCATTTCATGCGCTTTGAGATGCCGCTTAGCCCAATACGCTATCTGAAATAGGAGCGACGTAAATTGAACAAATGTGATAGAATTTTGCTGAATTCTTAAATTAACCATAATATTAGATGATCTAATCGGGTCTCTGTTTGCCCTACCCTAGAAGTTTAATAGTGCATTTTACTCGACATTTCATGCGCTTTGAGCTGCCGCTTAGCCCAATACGCTATCTGAAATAGGAGCGATATAAATTGAACAAATGTGATAGAATTTCGCTGAATTCTTAAATTAACCATAATATAAAATGATCTAATCGGGTCTCTGTTTGCCCTACCCTAGAACTTTAATAGTGCATTTTATTCGCCATTTTATACGCTTTGAGATGTCGCTTTGCCCAATACGCTATCTGAAATAGGAGCGACGTAAATTGAACAAATGTGATAGAATTTCCGTGAATTCTTATATTAACCTTAATGTAAAATGATCTAATCGGGTCTCTGTTCGCCCTAGCCTAGAAGTTTAATAGTGAAGTTTATTCGCCACTTCATGCGCTTTGAGATGCCGTTTAGCCGAATACGCTATCTGAAATAGGAGCGACGTAAATTGAACAAATGTGATAGAATTTCCGTGAATTCTTATATTAACCTTAATGTAAAATGATCTAATCGGGTCTCTGTTCGCCCTACCATAGAAGTCTAATAGTGCATTTCACTCGCCATTTCATGCGCTTTGAGATGCCGCTTAGCCCAGGACGCCATCTGAAATAGGAACGACGTAAATTGAACAAATGTGATAGAATTTTGCTGAATTCTTAAATTAACCATAATATAAAATGATCTAATCGGGTCTCTGTTTGCCCTACCCTAGAAGTTTAATAGTGCATGTCACTCGACATTTCATGCGCTTTGAGATGCCGCTAAGCCCAATAAGCTATCTGTAATAGGAGCGACGTAAATTGAACAAATGTGATAGAATTTTGCTGAATTCTTAAATTAACCATAATACAATATGATCTAATCGGGTCTCTGTTTGCCCTACCCTAGTAGTTTAATAGTGCATTTCACTCGCCATTCCACGCGCTTTAAGGAGCCGCTTAGCGCAGTACGCTATCTTAAATAGGAGCGACGTAAATTGAACAAATGTGATAGAATTTTGCTGAATTCTTAAATTAACCATAATACAAAATGATCTAATCGGGTCTCTGTTTGCCCTACCCTAGAAGTATAATAGTGCATTTTACTCGCCATTTCGTGCGCTTTGAGATGCCGCTTAGCTCAATACGCTATTTGAAATATGCGCGACGTAAATTGAACAAATGAGATAGAATTTCCCTGAAATCTTATATTAAACAAAATATAAAATGATCTAATCGGGTCTCTGATTGCCCTATCCTCGAAGTTTAGGAGTGCATTTTACTCGCCATTTCATGCGCTTTGAGATGCCGCTTAGCACAATACGCTATCTGAAATATGAGCGACGTAAATTGAACAAATGTGATAAAATTTCGCTGAATTCTTATATTAAGCTTAATGTAAAATGATCTAGTCGGGTCTCTGTTCCCCGTACCCTAGAAGTTTAATATTGCATTTCACTCGTCATTTCATGCGCTTTGAGATGCCGCCTAGCCCAGTACGCTATATGAAATAGGAGCGACGTAAATTGAACAAATGTGATAGAATTTCCGTGAATTCTCATATTAACATTAATGTAAAATGATCTAATCAAGTCTCTGTTCACCCTACCCTAGAAGTTTAATATTGCATTTCTCTCGTCATTTCATGCGCTTTGAGATGCCGCTTAGCCCAATGAGCTATCTGAAATAGGAGCGACGTAAATTGAACAAATGTGATAGAATTTCGCTGAATTCTTATATTAACCAAAATATAAAATGATCTAATCGGGTCTCTGATTGTCCTATCATAGAAGATTAATAGTGCATTTTACCCGCCATTCCACGCGCTTAAAGATGCGCCTAGCCCTGTATGCTATCTGAAATAGGAGCGACGTAAGTTGAACAAATGTGATACAATTTCCCTGAAATCTTATATTAAACAAAATATAAAATGATCTAATCGGGTCTCTGATTACCCTAACATAGAAGTTTAGTAGTGCATTTTACTCGCCATTCCACGCGCTTTAAGATGCCGCCTAGCCCAGTATGCTATCTGAAATAGGAGCGACGTAAGTTGAACAAATGTGATAGAATTTCGCTGAATTCTTTTATTAACCATAATGTAAAATGATCTGATCGGGTCTCTGTTCGCCCTAGCCTAGAAGTTTAATAGTGAATTTTATTCGCCACTTCATGCGCTTTGAGATGCTGCTTAGCCGAATACGCTATCTGAAATAGGAGCGACGTAAATTGAACAAATGTGATACAATTTCCCTGAAATCTTATATTAAACAAAATATAAAATGATCTAATCGGGTCTCTGATTGCCCTAACATAGAAGTTTAGTAGTGCATTTTACTCGCCATTCCACGCGCTTTAAGATGCCGCCTAGCCCAGTATGCTATCTGAAATAGGAGCGACGTAAGTTGAACAAATTTGATAGAATTTCGCTGAATTCTTTTAGTAACCATAATGTAAAATGATCTGATCGGGTCTATGTTCGCCCTAGCCTGGAAGTTTAATAGTGAATTTTATTCGCCACTTCATGCGCTTTGAGAGGCCGCTTAGCCGAATACGCTATCTGAAATAGGAGCGACGTAAATTGAACAACTGTGATACAATTTCCCTGAAATCTTATATTAAACAAAATATAAAATGATCTGATCGGGTCTCTGATTGCCCTACCCTAGAAGTTTAATAGTGCATTTTACTCGCCAATTCATGCGCTTTGAGATGCCGCATAGCCCAATACGCTATCTGAAATAGGAGCGACGTAATTTGAACAAATGTGAGAGAATTTCGCTGAATTCTTAAATTCACTATAATATAAAATGATCTAATCGGGTCTCTGTTTGCCCTACCCTAGAAGTTTAATAGTGCATTTTACTCGCCAATTCATGCGCTTTGAGATGCCGCATAGCCCAATACGCTATCTGATATAGGAGCGACGTAAATTGAACAAATGTGATAGAGTTTCGCTGAATTCTTATATTAACCTTAATGTAAAATGATCTAATCGGGCTCGGTTCGCCCTACCATAGAAGTCTAATAGTGCATTTCACTCGCCATTTCATGCGCCTTGAGATGCCGCTTAGCCCAATACGCTATCTGACATAGGAGCTACGTAAGTTGAACAAATGTCACAGAATTACGCTGAATTCTTATATTAACCGTAATATAAAATAATCTAATCGGGTCTCTGTTTGCCTTATCCTAGAAGTTTCATAGTGCATTTTACTCGCCATTTCATGCGCTTTGAGATGCCGCTTAGCCCAATACGCTATCTGAAATAGGAGCGAAGTAAATTAAACAAATGTCATAGAATTTCGCTGAATTCTTATATTAACCAAAATATAAAATGATCTAATCGGGTCTCTGATTGCCCTATCATAGAAGTTTAATAGTGCATTTTACTCGCCATTCCACGCGCTTTAAGATGCCGCTTAGCCCAATACGCTATCTGAAATAGGAGCGACGTAAATTGAACAAATGTGATAGAATTTTTCTGAATTCTTAAATTAACCATAATATGAAATGATCTAATCGGGTCCCTGTTTGACCTACACTACAAGTTTAACACAGCATGTTACTCGCCATTTCATGCGCTTTGAGATGCCGCTTAGCCCAATACGCTATCTGAAATAGGAGCGACGTAAATAGAACAAATGTGATAGAATTTCGCTGAATTCTTATATTAACCAAAATATAAAATGATCTAATCGGGTCTCTGATTGCCCTGTCCTAGAAGTTTAATAGTGCATTTTCTCGCCATTTCATGCGCTTTGTGATGCCGCTTAGCCCAATACGCTATCTGAAATAGGAGTGACGTAAATTGAACAAATGTGATAGAATTTCGCTGAATTGAGAAATTAACCATAATATAAAATGATCTAATCGAGTCTCTGTCTGCCCTACCCTAGAAGTTTAATAGTGCATTTTACTCGCCATTCGACGCGCTTTAAGATGCCGCCTAGCCCAGTACGCTATCTGCAATAGGAGCGACGTAAATTGAACAAATGTGATAGAATTTCGCTGAATTCTTAAATTAACCATAATATGAAATGAACTAATCGGGTCTCTGTGTGCCCTACCCTAGAAGTTTAATAGTGCATTTTACTGGCCATTTCTTGCGCTTTGAGATGCCGCTTAGCCCAATACGCTATCTGAAATAGGAGCGACGTAAATTGAACAAATGTGATAGAATTTCCCTGAAATGTTATAGTAAACAAAATATAAAATGATCTAACCGGGTCTCTGATTGCCCTACCATAGAAGCTTAATAGTGCATTTTACTCGCCATTCCACGCGCTTTAAGATGCCGCTTAGCCCAATACGCTATCTGAAATAGGAGCGACGTAAATTGAACAAATGTGATAGAATTTCGCTGAATTCTTATATTAAACAAAATATAAAATGATCTAATCGGGTCTCTGTTTGCCTTATCCTAGAAGTTTAATTGTGCATTTTACTCGCCATTTCATGCGCTTTGAGATTCCGCTTAGCCCAATACGCTATCTGAAATAGGAGCGATGTAAATTGAACAAATGTGATAGAATTTCGCTGAATTCTTAAATTAACCATAATATGAAATGACCTAATCGGGTCTCTCTTTGCCTTATCCTAGAAGTTTAATAGTGCATTTTACTCGTCATTTCATGCGCTTTAAGATGCCGCCTAGCCCAGTACGCTATCTGAAATAGGAGCGACGTAAACTGAACAAATGTGATGGAATTTCCCTGAAATCTTATATTAAACAAAATATAAAATGATCTAATCGGGTCTCTGTTCGCCCTACCCAAGAAGTTTAATAGTGCATTTTACTCGCCATTCCACGTGCTTGAAGATGCCGCCTAGCCCAGTATGCTATCTGAAATAGGAACGACGTAAATTGAACAATTGTGATAGAATTTCGCTGAATTCTTTTATTAACCATAATGTTAAATGATCTAATCGGGTCTCTGTTTGCCTTATCCTAGAAGTTTAATAGTGCATTTTACTCGCCATTTCATGCGCTTTGAGATGCCGCCTAGCCCAGTATGCTATCTGAAATAGGAGCTACGTAAGTTGAACAAATGTCACAGAATTACGCTGAATTCTTATATTAACCGTAATATAAAATGACCTAATCGTGTCTCTGTTTGCCCTACCCTAGAAGTTTAATAGTGCATTTTACTCGCCATTTCTTGCGCTTTGAGATGCCACTTAGCCCAATACGCTATCTGAAATATCGGCGACGTAAGTTGAACAAATGTGAGAGAATTTCGCTGAATTCTTATATTAACCTTAATGTAAAATGATCTAATCGGGTCTTTGTTCGCCCTACCCTAGAAGTTTAATAGTGCATTTCATTCGTCATTTCATGCGCATTGAGATGCCGCTTAGCACAAGTCGCTAACTGAAATAGGAGCGATGTAAATTGAACAAATGTGATAGAATTTCGCTGAATTCTTATATTAACCTTAATGTAAAATGATCTAATCGGGTCTTTGTTCGCCCTACCCTAGAAGTTTAATAGTGCATTTCACTCGTCATTTCATGCGCTTTGAGATGCCGCTTAGCCCAATAAGCTATCTGAAATAGGAGCGACATAAATTGAACAAATGTGATAGAATTACGCTGAATTCTTATATTAACCAAAATATAAAATGATCTAATCGGGTCTCTGATTGCCCTATCATAGATGTTTAAGAGTGCATTTTACTCGCCATTCCACGCGCTTTAAGATTCCGCCTAGCCCAGTACGCTACCTGAAATAGGAGCGACGTAAGTTGAACAAATGTGATAGAATTACGCTGAATTCTTTTATTAACTATAATGTTAAATGATCTAATCGGGTCTCTGTTCGCCATAGCGTAGAAGCTTAATAGTGCATTTCTCTCGTCATTTCATGCGCTTTGAGATGCCGCTTAGCCCAATAGCTATCTGAAATAGGAGCGACGTAAATTGAACAAATGTGATAGAATTTCCCTGAAATCTTATATACCGTAATATAAAATGAACTAATCGTGTCTCTGTGTGCCCTACCCTAGAAGTTTAATAGTGCATTTTACTGGCCATTTCTTGCGCTTTGAGATGCCGCTTAGCCCAATACGCTATCTGAAATAGGAGCGACGTAAATTGAACAAATGTGATAGAATTTCCCTGAAATGTTATAGTAAACAAAATATAAAATGATCTAACCGGGTCTCTGATTGCCCTATCATAGAAGTTTAATAGTGCATTTTACTCGCCATTCCGCGCGCTTTAAGATGCCGCTTAGCCCAATACGCTATCTGAAATAGGAGCGACGTAAATTGAACAAATGTGATAGAATTTCCCTGAAATCTTATATTAAACAATACATAAAATGATCTAAACGGGACTCTGATTGCCCTACCATAGAAGTTTAGTAGTGCATTTTACTCGCCCTTCCACGCGCTTTAAGATGCCGCCTAGCCCAGTACACTATCTGAAATAGGAGCGACGTATGTTGAACAAATGTGATAGAATTACGCTGAATTATTATATTAACCGTAATATAAAATGATCTAATCGGGTCTCTGTTTGCCTTACCCTAGAAGTTTAATAGTGCATTTTACTCGTCATTTCATGCGCTTTGAGATGCCGCTTAGCACAATATGCTATCTGAAATAGGAGCGACGTAAATTGAACAAATGTGATAGAATTACGCTGAATCCTTATATTAACCAAAATATAAAATGATCTAATCGGGTCTCTGATTGCCCGACCCTAGAAGTTTAATAGTGCATTTCACTCGCCATTTCATGCGCTTTGAGATGCCGCCAAGCCCAGTACGCTATCTGAAATAGGAGCGACGTAAATTGAACAAATGTGATAGAATTTCGCTGAATTCTTATATTAACCAAAATATAAAATGATCTAATGGGGTCTCTGTTTGCCCTACCCTAGAAGTTTAATAGTGCATTTTACTCGCCATTTCTTGCGCTTTGAGATGCCGCTTAGCCCAATACGCTATCTGAAATAGGAGCGACGTAAATTGAACAAATGTGATAGAATTTCCCTGAAATGTTATAGTAAACAAAATATAAAATGATCTAACCGGGTCTCTGATTGCCCTACCATAGAAGTTTAATAGTGCATTTTACTCGCCATTCCGCGCGCTTTAAGATGCCGCTTAGCCCAATACGCTATCTGAAATAGGAGCGCCGTAAATTGAACAAATGTGATAGAATTTCGCTGAATTCTTATATTAAACAAAATATAAAATGATCTAATCGGGTCTCTGTTTGCCTTATCCTAGAAGTTTAATAGTGCATTTCCTCGCCATTCCACGCGCTTTGAGATGCCGCGTAGCCCAATACGCTATCTGAAATAGGAGCGATGTAAATTGAACAAATGTGATAGAATTTCGCTGAATTCTTTTATTAACCATAATGTTAAATGATCTAATCGGGTCTCTATTCGCCATAGCGTAGAAGCTTAATAGTGCATTTTATTCGGCATTTCATGCGCTTTGAGATGCCGCTTAGCCCAATACGCTATCTGAAATAGGAACGACGCAAATTGAACAAATGTGATAGAATTTCGCTGAATTCTTATATTAACCATAATATAAAATGAAGTAATCGGGTCCCTGTTCGCCCTACCCATGAAGTTTAATAGTTCATTTCTCTCGTCATTTGATGCGCTTTGAGATGCCGCTTAGCCCAATAGCTATCTGAAATAGGAGCGACGTAAATTGAACAAATGTGATAGAATTTCCCTGAAATCTTATGTTAAACAATACATAAAATGATCTAAACGGGACTCTGATTGCCCTACCATAGAAGTTTAGTAGTGCATTTTACTCGCCCTTCCACGCGCTTTAAGATGCCGCCTAGCCCAGTACACTATCTGAAATAGGAGCGACGTATGTTGAACAAAGGTGATAGAATTACGCTGAATTCTTATATTAACCGTAATATAAAATGATCTAATCGGGTCTCTGTTTGCCTTACCCTCGAAGTTTAATAGTGCGTTTTACTCGTCATTTCATGCGCTTTGAGATGCCGCTTAGCACAATATGCTATCTGAAATAGGAGCGACGTAAATTGAACAAATGTGATAGAATTACGCTGAATCCTTATATTAACCAAAATATAAAATGATCTAATCGGGTCTCTGATTGCCCTACCCTAGAAGTTTAATAGTGCATTCTACTCGCCATTTCATGCGCTTTGAGATGCCGCCTAGCCCAGTACGCTATCTGAAATAGGAGCGACGTAAGTTGAACAAATGTGATAGAATTACGCTGAATTCTTATATTAACCGTAATATAAAATGGTCTAATCGGGTCTCCGTTTGCCTTATCCTAGAAGTTTAATAGTGCAGTTTACTCGTCATTTCATGCGCTTTGAGATGCCGCTTAGCCCAATACGCTACCTGAAATAGGAGCGATGTAAATTGAACAAATGTGATAGAATTTCCCTGAAATGTTATAGTAAACAAAATATAAAATGATGTAATCGGAACTCTGATTGCCCTATCATAGAAGTTTAGTAGTGCATTTTACTCGCCCTTCCACGCGCTTTAAGATGCCGCCTAGCCCAGTACGCTATCTGAAATAGGAGCGACGTTAATTGAACAAATGTGATAGAATTTCGCTGAATTCTTTTATTAACCATAATGTTAAATGATCTAATCGGAACTCTGATTGCCCTATCATAGAAGTTTAGTAGTGCATTTTACTCGCCCTTCCACGCGCTTTAAGATGCCGCCTAGCTCAGTACGCTATCTGAAATAGGAGCGACGTTAGTTGAACAAATGTGATAGAATTACGCTGAATTCTTATATTAACCATAATATAAAATGATCTATTCGGGTCTCTGTTCGCCCTAACCTAGAAGTTTAATAGTGCATTTCACTCGCCATTCCAAGCGCTTTGAGATGCCGCTCAGCCCAATACGCTATCTGAAATAGGAGCGACGTAAATTGAACAAATGTGATAGAATATCGCTGAATTCTTATATTAACCAAAATATAAAATGATCTAATGGGGTCTCTGTTTGCCCTACCCTAGAAGTTTAATAGTGCATTTTACTCGCCATTTCTTGCGCTTTGAGATGCCGCTTAGCCCAATACGCTATCTGAAATAGGAGCGACGTAAATTGAACAAATGTGATAGAATTTTTCTGAATTCTTAAATTAACCATAATATGAAATGATCTAATCGGGTCTCTGTTTGACCTACCCTACAAGTTTAACAGTGCATTTTACTCGCCATTTCATGCGCTTTGAGGGGCCGCTTAGCCCAATACGCTATCTGAAATAGGAGCGACGTAAATTGAACAAATGTGATAGAATTTCCCTGAAATCTTGTATTAAACAATACATAAAATGATCTAAACGGGACTCTGATTGCCCTACCATAGAAGTTTAGTAGTGCATTTTACTCGCCCTTCCGCGCGCTTTAAGATGCCGCCTAGCCCAGTACACTATCTGAAATAGGAGCGACGTATGTTGAACAAATGTGATAGAATTACGCTGAATTCTTATATTAACCGTAATATAAAATGATCTAATCGGCTCTCTGTTTGCCTTACCCTAGAAGTATAATAGTGCATTTTACTCGTCATTTCATGCGCTTTGAGATGCCGCTTAGCCCAATACGCTATCTGAAATAGGAGCGACGTAAATTGAACAAATGTGATAGAATTTCCCTGAAATCTGGTATTAAACAATACATAAAATGATCTAAACGGGACTCTGATTGCCCTACCATAGAAGTTTAGTAGTGCATTTTACTCGCCCTTCCACGCGCTTTAAGATGCCGCATAGCCCAGTACGCTATCTGAAATAGGAGCGACGTTAGTTGAACAAATGTGATAGAATTACGCTGAATTCTTATATTAACCATAATATAAAATGATCTATTCGGATCTCTGTTCGCCCTAACCTAGAAGATTAATAGCGCATTTCACTCGCCATTCCATGCGCTTTGAGATGCCGCTTAGCCCAGTACGCTATCTGAAATAGGAGCGACGTAAATTGAACAAATGTGATAGAACTTCGCTGAATTCTTATATTAACCGTAATATAAAATGATCTAATCGGGTCTCTGTTTGCCCTACCCTAGAAGTTTAATAGTGCATTTTACTCGCCATTTCTTGCGCTTTGAGATGCCGCTTAGCCCAATACGCTATCTGAAATATCAGCGACGTAAGTTGAACAAATGTGATAGAATTACGCTGAATTCTTATATTAACCGTAATATAAAATGATCTAATCGGGTCTCTGTTTGCCTTATCCGAGAAGTTTAATAGTGCATTTCACTCGTCATTTCATGCGCTTTGAGATGCCGCTTAGCCCAATAAGCTATCTGAAATAGGAGCGACGTAAATTGAACAAATGTGATAGAATTTCGATGAATTCTTATATTAACCAAATTTAAAATGTTCTAATCGGGTCTCTGATTGCCCTATCATAGAAGATTAATAGTGCATTGTACTCGCCATTCCACGCGCTTTAAGATGCCGCCTAGCCCAGTACGCTATCTGAAATAGGAGCTACGTAAGTTGAACAAATGTGACAGAATTACGCTGCATTCTTATATTAACCGTAATATAAAATGATCTAACCGGGTCTCTGTTTGCCTTATCCTAGAAGTTTAATAGTGAATTTTCTCGCCATTTCATGCGCTTTGAGATGCCGCTCAGCCCAACACGCTATCTGAAGTGGGAGTGACGTAAATTGAACAAATGTGATAGAATTTCGCTGAATTGATAAATTAACCATAATATAAAATGATGTAATCGGGTCTCTGTTTGCCCTACCCTAGAAGTTTAATAGTGCATTTTACTCGCCATTCCACGCGCTTTAAGATGCCGCCCAGCCCAGTACGCTCTCTGAAACAGGAGCGACGTTAGTTGAACAAATGTGATAGAATTTCGCTGAATTCTTTTATTAACCAAAATATAAAATGATCTAATCGGGTCTCTGATTGCCCTATCATAGAAGTTTAATGGTGCATTTTACTCGCCATTCCACGCGCTTTAAGATGCCGCCTAGCCCAGTATGCTATCTGAAATAGGAGCGACGTAAATTGAACAAATGTGATAGAATTTCGCTGAATCCTTATATTAACCAAAATATAAAATGATCTAATCGGGTCTCTGATTGCCCTATCATAGAATTTTAATAGTGCATTTTACTCGCCATTCCACGCGCTTTAAGATGCCGCCTAGCCCAGTATGCTATCTGAAATAGGAACGACGTAAATTGAACAAATGTGATGCAATTTCGCTGAATTCTTTTATTAACCATAATGTAAAATGATCTAATCGGGTCTCTGTTCGCCCTAGCCTAGAAATTTAATAGTGCATTTTATTCTCCATTTCATGCGCTTTGAGAAGCCGCTTCGCCCAATACGCTATCTGAAGTAGGAGCGACGTAAATTCAACAAATGTTATAGAATTTCGCAGAATTCTTATATTAACCAAAATATAAAATGATCTAATCGGGTCTCTGATTGCCCTATCATAGAATTTTAATAGTGCATTTTACTCGCCATTCCACACGCTTTAAGATGCCGCTTAGCCCAGTACGCTATCTGAAATAGGAACGACGTAAATTGAACAAATGTGATAGAATTTTGCTGAATTCTTAAATTAACCATAATATAAAATGATCTAATCGGGTCTCTGATTGACCTATCATAGAATTTTAATAGTGCACTTTACTCGTCATTTCATGCGCTTTGAGATGCCGCTTAGCCCAATACGCTATCTGAAATAGGAGCGACGGAAGTTGAACAAATGTGATAGAATTTCGCTCAATTCTTTTATTAACCATAATGTAAAATGATCTAATCCGGTCTCTGTTCGCCCTAGCCTAGAAGTTTAATAGTGCATTGTATTCGCCATTTCATGCGCTTTGAGATGCCGCTTAGCCCAATACGCTATCTGAAATAGGAGCGACGTAAATTGAACAAATGTCAGAGAATTTCGCTGAATTCTTTTATTAACCATAATGTAAAATGATCTAATCGGGTCTCTGTTTGCCCTACCCTAGAAGTTTAATAGTGCATTTTACTCGTCATTTCATGCGCTTTGAGATGCCGCTTAGCCCAATACGCTATCTGAAATAGGAGCGACGTAAGTTGAACAAATGTGATAGAATTTCGCTGAATTCTTTTATTAACCATAATGTAAAATGATCTAATCGTGTCTCTGTTTGCCCTACCCTAGAAGTTTAATAGTGCATTTTACTCGTCATTTCATGCGCTTTGATATGCCGCTTAGCCCAATACGCTATCTGAAATAGGAGCGATGTAAATTGAACAAATGTGATGCAATTTCGCTGAATTCTTTTATTAACCATAATGTAAAATGATCTAATCGGGTCTCTGTTCGCCCTAGCCTAGAACTTTAATCGTGCATTTTATTCGCCATTCCACGCGCTTTAAGATGCCGCCTAGGCCAGTACGCTATCTGAAATAGGAGCGACGTAAATTGAACAAATGTGATAGAAATTTGCTGAATTCTTAAATTAACCATAATATAAAATGATCTAATCGGGCCTCTGATTGACCTATCATAGAATTTTAATAGTGCATTTTACACGCCATTCCACCCGCTTTAAGATGCCGCCTAGCCCAGTACACTATCTGAAATAGGAGCGACGTAAATTGAACAAATGTGATAGAATTTTGCTGAATTCTTAAATTAACCACAATATAAAATGATCTAATCGGGTCTCTGTTTGATCTACCCTAGAAGTTTAATTGTGCATTTTACTCGCCATTTCATGCGCTTTGAGATGCCGCTTATCCCAATACGCTATCTGAAATAGGAGCGACGTAAGTTGAACAAATGTTATAGAATTTCGCAGAATTCTTATATTAACCAAAATATAAAATGATCTAATCGGGTCTCTGATTGCCCTGTCATAGAATTTTAATAGTGCCTTTTACTCGACGTTCCGCGCGCTTTAAGCTGGCGCTTAGCCCTGTACGCTATATGAAATAGGAGCGACGTAAATTGAACAAATGTGATAGAATTTTGCTGAATTCTTAAATTAACCACAATATAAAATGATCTAATCGGGTCTCTGTTTGCCCTACCCTAGAAGTTTAATAGTGCATTTTACTCGTCATTTCATGCGCTTTGAGATGCCGCTTAGCCCAATACGCTATCTGAAATAGGAGCGACGTAAGTTGAACAAATGTGATAGAATTTCGTTGAATTCTTTTATTAACCATAATGTAAAATGATCTAATCGGGTCTCTGTTCGCCCTAGCCTAGAAATTTAATAGTGCATTTTATTCTCCATTTCATGCGCTTTGAGAAGCCGCTTCGCCCAATACGCTATCTGAAGTAGGAGCGACGTAAATTGAACAAATGTGATAGAATTTCGCTGAATTCTTATATTAACCAAAATATAAAATGATCTAATCGGGTCTCTGATTGCCCTGTCCTAGAAGTTTAATAGTGCATTTTCTCGCCATTTCATGCGCTTTGTGATGCCGCTTAGCCCAATACGCTATCTGAAATAGGAGTGACGTAAATTGAACAAATGTGATAGAATTTCGCTGAATTGAGAAATTAACCATAATATAAAATGATCTAATCGAGTCTCTGTCTGCCCTACCCTAGAAGTTTAATAGTGCATTTTACTCGCCATTCGACGCGCTTTAAGATGCCGCCTAGCCCAGTACGCTATCTGCAATAGGAGCGACGTAAATTGAACAAATGTGATAGAATTTCGCTGAATTCTTAAATTAACCATAATATGAAATGAACTAATCGGGTCTCTGTGTGCCCTACCCTAGAAGTTTAATAGTGCATTTTACTGGCCATTTCTTGCGCTTTGAGATGCCGCTTAGCCCAATACGCTATCTGAAATAGGAGCGACGTAAATTGAACAAATGTGATAGAATTTCCCTGAAATGTTATAGTAAACAAAATATAAAATGATCTAACCGGGTCTCTGATTGCCCTACCATAGAAGCTTAATAGTGCATTTTACTCGCCATTCCGCGCGCTTTAAGATGCCGCTTAGCCCAATACGCTATCTGAAATAGGAGCGACGTAAATTGAACAAATGTGATAGAATTTCGCTGAATTCTTATATTAAACAAAATATAAAATGATCTAATCGGGTCTCTGTTTGCCTTATCCTAGAAGTTTAATTGTGCATTTTACTCGCCATTTCATGCGCTTTGAGATTCCGCTTAGCCCAATACGCTATCTGAAATAGGAGCGATGTAAATTGAACAAATGTGATAGAATTTCGCTGACTTCTTAAATTAACCATAATATGAAATGACCTAATCGGGTCTCTCTTTGCCTTATCCTAGAAGTTTAATAGTGCATTTTACTCGTCATTTCATGCGCTTTAAGATGCCGCCTAGCCCAGTACGCTATCTGAAATAGGAGCGACGTAAACTGAACAAATGTGATGGAATTTCCCTGAAATCTTATATTAAACAAAATATAAAATGATCTAATCGGGTCTCTGTTCGCCCTACCCAAGAAGTTTAATAGTGCATTTTACTCGCCATTCCACGTGCTTGAAGATGCCGCCTAGCCCAGTATGCTATCTGAAATAGGAACGACGTAAATTGAACAATTGTGATAGAATTTCGCTGAATTCTTTTATTAACCATAATGTTAAATGATCTAATCGGGTCTCTGTTTGCCTTATCCTAGAAGTTTAAGACTGCATTTTACTCGCCATTTCATGCGCTTTGAGATGCCGCCTAGCCCAGTATGCTATCTGAAATAGGAGCTACGTAAGTTGAACAAATGTCACAGAATCACGCTGAATTCTTATATTAACCGTAATATAAAATGACCTAATCGTGTCTCTGTTTGCCCTACCCTAGAAGTTTAATAGTGCATTTTACTCGCCATTTCTTGCGCTTTGAGATGCCACTTAGCCCAATACGCTATCTGAAATATCGGCGACGTAAGTTGAACAAATGTGAGAGAATTTCGCTGAATTCTTATATTAACCTTAATGTAAAATGATCTAATCGGGTCTTTGTTCGCCCTACCCTAGAAGTTTAATAGTGCATTTCATTCGTCATTTCATGCGCATTGAGATGCCGCTTAGCACAAGTCGCTAACTGAAATAGGAGCGATGTAAATTGAACAAATGTGATAGAATTTCGCTGAATTCTTATATTAACCTTAATGTAAAAAAATCTAATCGGTTCTTTGTTCGCCCTACCCTAGAAGTTTAATAGTGCATTTCACTCGTCATTTCATGCGCTTTGAGATGCCGCTTAGCCCAATAAGCTATCTGAAATAGGAGCGACATAAATTGAACAAATGTGATAGAATTACGCTGAATTCTTATATTAACCAAAATATAAAATGATCTAATCGGGTCTCTGATTGCCCTATCATAGATGTTTAAGAGTGCATTTTACTCGCCATTCCACGCGCTTTAAGATTCCGCCTAGCCCAGTACGCTACCTGAAATAGGAGCGACGTAAGTTGAACAAATGTGATAGAATTACGCTGAATTCTTTTATTAATCATAATGTTAAATGATCTAATCGGGTCTCTGTTCGCCCTAGCGTAGAAGCTTAATAGTGCATTTCTCTCGTCATTTCATGCGCTTTGAGATGCCGCTTAGCCCAATAGCTATCTGAAATAGGAGCGACGTAAATTGAACAAATGTGATAGAATTTCCCTGAAATCTTATATACCGTAATATAAAATGAACTAATCGTGTCTCTGTGTGCCCTACCCTAGAAGTTTAATAGTGCATTTTACTGGCCATTTCTTGCGCTTTGAGATGCCGCTTAGCCCAATACGCTATCTGAAATAGGAGCGACGTAAATTGAACAAATGTGATAGAATTTCCCTGAAATGTTATAGTAAACAAAATATAAAATGATCTAACCGGGTCTCTGATTGCCCTATCACAGAAGTTTAATAGTGCATTTTACTCGCCATTCCGCGCGCTTTAAGATGCCGCTTAGCCCAATACGCTATCTGAAATAGGAGCGACGTAAATTGAACAAATGTGATAGAATTTCCCTGAAATCTTATATTAAACAATACATAAAATGATCTAAACGGGACTCTGATTGCCCTACCATAGAAGTTTAGTAGTGCATTTTACTCGCCCTTCCACGCGCTTTAAGATGCCGCCTAGCCCAGTACACTATCTGAAATAGGAGCGACGTATGTTGAACAAATGTGATAGAATTACGCTGAATTATTATATTAACCGTAATATAAAATGATCTAATCGGCTCTCTGTTTGCCTTACCCTAGAAGTTTAATAGTGCATTTTACTCGTCATTTCATGCGCTTTGAGATGCCGCTTAGCACAATATGCTATCTGAAATAGGAGCGACGTAAATTGAACAAATGTGATAGATTTACGCTGAATCCTTATATTAACCAAAATATAAAATGATCTAATCGGGTCTCTGATTGCCCGACCCTAGAAGTTTAATAGTGCATTTCACTCGCCATTTCATGCGCTTTGAGATGCCGCCAAGCCCAGTACGCTATCTGAAATAGGAGCGACGTAAATTGAACAAATGTGATAGAATTTCGCTGAATTCTTATATTAACCAAAATATAAAATGATCTAATGGGGTCTCTGTTTGCCCTACCCTAGAAGTTTAATAGTGCATTTTACTCGCCATTTCTTGCGCTTTGAGATGCCGCTTAGCCCAATACGCTATCTGAAATAGGAGCGACGTAAATTGAACAAATGTGATAGAATTTCCCTGAAATGTTATAGTAAACAAAATATAAAATGATCTAACCGGGTCTCTGATTGCCCTACCATAGAAGTTTAATAGTGCATTTTACTCGCCATTCCACGCGCTTTAAGATGCCGCTTAGCCCAATACGCTATCTGAAATAGGAGCGCCGTAAATTGAACAAATGTGATAGAATTTCGCTGAATT